>APFE030560537.1:37830-72863 GCA_000404065.3 Pinus taeda
ATCTATAAATAATAAAATAAAAATGTTTATATCTATTGATGATAATGATTAAGAATATGTATTTTTATTTAAATCTAAAATATTATTTGTATAAATAAAATGGGTGGAAAGGATAATATTCATGTTTTGTAATTACACATTGGTCAAATTGGTCGCTCGATTAATCAAAGGATTCATGAGCATGTTGCTGACATCAAGTATAGTAGGACCTGCTCCTCTGCTTTGGTGGAGCATGCATGAGGGCAAGGAGTTGGGGAGAGAGCAATTAGGGTGGTGGGAATAACTGAGAGGTGAAGGGTGACGGGAGTCATCATAGATGCAGAAGCTTCACAGGGATATTCCTCTGCTTAGGTAATGCATTCTCGTGCATGGGGTCTGTTGGAGTCTCGCTTTGCTTTGGCATTCTCCTCTCACGCATGAGAATCATGAGAAGGATGTTGGCTAAGGGAAAATTGTCTATTCGTCTCCTTGGAAAACCTAGGGGGAAAGGATAAGGTAGCGGCAATTGTTGTAAAGGTCAACCATAGTCAATCATAATCAAGATTTCAAAATTTCTTAATAATTAAAATATTAATATTAATAAATTCAACTAATAATAACAATAATATTGTGATGTCAGAATCGTACAAAAATCTATCTAATGTCACAATGTGACAAACATTGTCACAATGTCACAATCATTATCGCAACATTGTATTACATTGAAATTCATCCAACATTGCAATATGACATTGAAAAATGTGGTCAACCACATTTAATAATGTCGTCCACTATGTTTGACTAAGTTTGACTATGTTTGACAATCAATATTCTCCAACTTTGGCCAAACATAATTACTTATTAATATAATTAATCAATATTAACAATCAAACATATGGCATTGGAATGGTACAAAAATCCATCCAATGTCGCAATGTGACAAATAATGTTGCAATGTTAAATCACATTACAATTTATCCAATGTCACATTGTGAAATTACAAAACTAGTCAACCACATTTACTAATGTGTTTGACTATGTTTGACTATGTTTGACAGTCAACACCCTTCAAGTTCCGTCAAACATAATCTCCTATTAATATTTATTAGTTAACTATGGAGCTCATGAGAGTTAGTTCTAATCTTGGCTATATTAATTTTCTTCTTTGAGCTAGTTAAAACAAAGAGATACTTTTGATCTTCTAGGGTGGGGTTGATGACCCCCATATAATATCTTAATTTTCTTTTTGCGGCTAAATCTTTCTCACACCACATTTTTTCTTTGAACTTAGAAGTAACAATATTTTTAATGTTATTAATGTTTTGCAATGTAACATTCTTGTCAATCTCCCAATGGTTTAACCAGGCCCTGATGTCTTTATACCAACCTCATTTGAGCCTTGAGTGGTTTTGGTTGGAATTTAAAGCTAGCTTAGGAAGTTTATGGTCTCCTATGCTATTGAGTTTATGCTTGTACAACAAAATCCTAGTCATAGCTAGCCTCTCGATGGGGGGAAGACCCACTCTATAAGGAGATTAGGATAGGGTGTATCTCTTTTAATTTTGAGGTTATACGTTATAAAATGCTTCTGGATTTGCTCAATATTTCTTTAGGATTCTCTAGAGATGTTACAACCCCAAACCTCACATCCATATAAGATAACAGGAATGACTAAAGTTTCAAAGAGGAACTTCTTTCTATCCCACATATCGAGGTTTGATGTTTTACAATTATTTTCAAGACCAAAATAAGCTTCCCACCCCCCATTAATCCTTTTCTCAATGCTATAGTTCCAGTTGAGCTTATGATGAATATCAATTCCTAGGTACTTGAAAGAAGACACCTCCTCCAAGTTACTATTGTCATACATAAAATTAGGGTAAGTTTCCTTCTTGGATTTGATAATCATAACTTTTGTTTTGTCAGTGTTAACAGTCATACCCATGGTAGAGCAGAAATCCCCAAGAAGTCTAATTTCCTTATCAAGATCATATGGGCACCTTGCGAGAAGAACAATATCGTCAGCATAGAGAAGAAGGATGATGACTATCCCAGCTAAGATCGTGCCAGCACAGCCTGCTTCCTCTAAACAACCTTTTAGCTTGTCGATGTAAATGCCAAATAGGGTAGGGGAGAGGGGGCAACCTTGTTTAACTCTAATATGGCACTTAATATCTTTTGACCACCCCTTATTTCTCTTTAAATTAGCAATTACATTCTCGTATAACCTTATAGTGGTAGCTCTCAACTCGAAAGGAACCTTTAGCTCTTCTAATCTATTCCATAGGTTGTTTCTAGGAATTGTATCAAAAGCCTTTCTAAAGTCCAAAAGCAACAAAATAGATTGGATTTATCATTGCGACATTTCTCCACAATGATCCTAAGCGTAATGAGGTGGTTCGTTGTTGAGTGATGCCTTCTAAAACCCGCTTGGCCTTTAGCCCACATACCTTCACTTTCAAGACATATTCTCAACTTCTTTTCCAAAATAATACCATATAACTTGGCTAAGAGAGGGTTGATCATAATTGTCCGATATTTAGAGGGGTTATTTGTATCCCACTTTTAAAAATAGGGAAAATGAGGCTCTGAGTCCATGGTTTAGGGAACCCTTGCTTGATTGGTTGATTGAAAAGTTTTGGATGTGGGGGATGAGGACAGGGCCTCCAATTTTTAAGATTTTCGCCTGGTAACCTTCAATGTCCTTATCTTTCCCATTTGCTAGGCCTTTTACCCCAAAATCAATGTCTTCTAATGAGAAAACTTCTTTCGTTGTGAGCAGGGTTTCAAATTTATCCATGACATTTGGAGATTCATAAAGCTTTTTAAGATAGGAATTCCATTTGTGTAAAGAAATTTTATTATTATCTTTAGTTTTCCTAGTTAGAATCTGCCTCCAGAATTTCTTAGGAGCTACCTTAGAGAGGTGTAAGAGATTCTCTTGTCTTTTACGAATATACTGTCTATTTTTCCTTTTATTTAGGGCTTTGTATTGTTTTATCTCGCTAATTTTAAGAGATTCATCAACAACTTCCTTAATTTCCGTCCTCGCACTTTTACAGTCTTTTTCATACCATGGGTTGGTTTTGTTATTTCTTTTATTACTTGAAACTTCAATTGAGAACTTGTTAATACAACATGAGAGGGTTGTAGTAAAATTATTATAGAGGTCTTCTATGTTGTCTATACTAGATAAAGGAAGCAAATTAGTTTTCAATTCATTTAGAAAGAGATCATTTTTATTTCTATCAAAGATTAAGTTCTTTTAGCTATAAGGATTATCTTCTATGGGATCTCTCTGCATGACAAAATTGAGAGTTATAAGTAAAGGCCTATGATCAGAGTCAGGCTCGTGGTCGTTTAAGATGTCAAAATTTGTTATTTCGTTGAATAAAGGGAGATCGAAAATAGCATAGTCTACCACATTGCTACCAAGCACATGGATGCAGGTCACCTAGATAGAATTGGGCCACTTCTTTAGAACGTTGTAAATTATGAGATCCTGAGCACTAAAGAGCTTGACTAGCTCCGACCAAAACAAATTCTCCTCGAGGTCTTCAGAGCTCCTTTTGTACCGGCTAGCCAAAGCAAGGTCTTCATCTAACAAAAGAGGATTAGGGTTGAAATGATTACTTAGAAGAATAACTTGGTTGCTTGAAGTTCGAGAATTAAAGTCACCTATTAAAAGGAAATTACCTTCATTCCTTAGGATATAAATATCATTCTCCAAACCATTGTAATGACTATTTTTATCTAGATTATTTTTCTTATAGAAGTTAGAATTGATGGGGGGGAATAACAGATTGCTATGTAGGTATTTTTATCATTAATTTCAATAATCTCTATCGAACTATATTGGTTATGAGGGTCGTTTTTATAAATCCTAGCATGGGGGGGAGATGTTCTTCTTAATGTAACAAACTATCCCCCAATGCCTTTACAGGGGGATCACTTGTTCTAGGTAGACCATAGTGCAAAGCCATCTGTGTTAGGGACCTTAGATTCTTCATGCTCCCAAGTTTCAACAAGCAATACAATATCAACATCATTCAAGATCCAACTTAGCTTGGGACCTTTGTTCCATGGAAAGCCTCGACAATTCCAAGAAAGAATTTGGAGCATGTTGAATTGCTATTTATTACTATATTTTTGGTTTCTATCTCGAATAACAACTTTTCCATTTCTGATTATTGCTCATTTTCCTTCCTTCCTAGCCTTTTTTTTACCTTTTGAACCTCCTTTCTTAATTCTGTTGATCTTCTAAAATGAGATCTTCATGTATCTTCTCCTTATTGATTTGAGTTCCTGGAGCATTCATGAAATCTTGAAGGATAGCCATGAGAGATATTGCTTCTTTGAGGGTGGCTTGGAAAAACATGATAATGTCATCTACAAATTGTTGATGAGTTAATGGTAGGTCATTCCCCCACATTCGAACTCCTTTAAATTGTCCCTCTTGGACCTTCGCTTTGACATATCACCTCAGGCCTTCTGCTGCTAATATGAACAAGAACGAGGAGATCAAGCCATCTTGTCTAAGGCATTAAATGTCTCGGTGGGGGCTACATTGAGAAGGATGGAGAACACATGGGTCGATATAAAGAAGAAATCTAATGCATCCAGTAGGGATCAAAACCAAAGGCTTTCAATATACTCAGAATGTAGGTCCAACTCAGGTGGTCATATGATTTAGACATGTCCAACTTAATCATCATACCTTTAGATTTGAGGCTCTTGAGGGAGTGGATGGCTTCTTCGGTCGTCACTATGCCATCTACGATTTGGCAGCCTTTAACAAAGCCAATATTTTGTTGGGAGATTAGTGTCGGGAGGATTGGTTTGACCCGATTTACCATAATGGTTGAGAGGATTTTATATATGACATTACACAAGGCTATAGGCTTGAATCCTTGAGGCTCTTCTAAGTGATCAAATTTAGGAATTAAAGCTATGAGAGTAGAGTTTATGGCTGGATGTACCCTTCTCGTCCTTCTGGATTCTTCAACTACCTCTAGTATGTCTTTACCTAAAATTGGCCAGGCTGCTCGAAAGAATTCAACAGTAAATTTGTCTAGTCCCGATGCTTTGCTTTTTCTAGTCTGTTGACCACCTCCTCCACCTCTTCCAAAGTGACAGCTCTCATGAGGGCTAGGTTTTGATCCCTGTTGACCAGTTGAGGTATATGCATGGTTATCAGGTCAATAGCTTCTAATCTGTCAGGCAGTGGTTTTGACATGATATTTTGGAAATGGTTCACCAGCAGATTTTCCATATCTTCATTTTGTACCAATCGGTTTCCTCCAGGGTCTAGCAGTGAGAATATTCGATTATATTGCCTATGATGTATCATGGATTTATGGAAGAAGCGGGTGTTTCTTTCTCCCTTCTAGAGCCATCAGACTCTCGACTTTTGCTTCCATAAAATCTCTTCTTGTTTCCTTCTTTCCTCAATCTTGGTCAAAAGTCTGTATTCTTCCTCTGCTAAGGAGCTGGATCAGTTGTTTGTTATCATTTGTTATTGGACTTGTTGCATCCTTATCTGGAGCGTTCCTGATCGTGTTGGATGTTGCCAAATTCCTCTTTATTCCATTTCTTAATCTTGTCCTTGATCTGTTTTAGGCATAGCTGGAATGTATGCATTACATTTCTCCCATTTTCAGTACTCGAGTTCCACCAGTCCTCTACTTTGTCAAGGAAGGATGGATTGTGCAGCCAAAAGGCTTCAAACCGAAAGGGTCGTTTTTGTTGCTACCTATTTCAGTTCTACTTCCAACCGAATAGGCCAGTGATCAGAGCTTGTGCATGGTAGAATCAAAGCTTTGTAGTAAACACCCCTACTTATCAAGTCTTCAGTTGCTAGAAATCGATCCAACCTTGATGCTACCTTATGGGCTCCTCCCTTTCAATTATTCAAGGTGTGTGTTCCATTAATGATTGGAATGTCAACCAATTGTAGATCTAATTGCATGTCACTAAACTGTACCATCTCTGGTTCTTTTCTCTTATCCCTCCATTTTTCTCTGCTAGTGAGATTATCAAATTGAACTCACCTCCTATCAACCATAATTTTTCTGTATGCATTTGACTCAGTTTCTTGATACTCTAAAGCTTTCCTTCTCTCCAGGAGTGTGGGGGTCATATACCACTGAGATGAGAACCCATTCCCTCGTTTCGATGTTGTGAAATCAACCAATCAGAATGTGTGGTATTCCCACCCAATAATCTAACATTACCTCTGCGAGATTCCACAATATTGCAATTCCTCCTGCACTTCCTTTTGCATCGATTTCTACTGCATCGTATCTAGGTTTAATTTTTCTAAGGATTTCCTCTATTTTCTCCCCTTCATACCTTAGTTTCTCGAAGAAGCACAATCTGTGGCTTCTCCTTTTTCAATTTGTCTTGTAAGTATCTCTGTTTGCCTCGGTTGTTGAGTACCCTCACATTCCACGAGATAAATATCATTGGGTAACTTTGTGGAGTTGTTGGAATACTGATGAGAATCGTATTACCCTTCCTATACTAACCAACATCTCTCCCATTATTTGAATTGCCTCTTTTAGGTTTCGTCGTCCTGTTTTCTTCCCTCCTTTGCTTCGAATTTGTTGTTCATGTGAGTTGTGTTGTTGCATGTGTAGTTGTTCTGCCCGATCTCCCTACCTCTGCCCTTGATTAGCCATGTATTGCTGGAATGTTTATTTATACAATTTCTTTTGGTCCTCTAGGATGAATCTTTCATCTAGGTGCCTCCATTCATTCAGTATTCTTTTTAAAAGGACTTCCTTCATACTCAACTCTTCCCTGGCAGCATCGACTTCCATTGTAATGAGATAGAATGGTTTCGACTCTTCTTTCTTTTTCAATTCTATTTGGGCTTTCCTCTTTGGGGTCGTCGTGGATTTGGTAGGATTTCTTCCCTTGTCCCTGTCCTGATTCTATGTTGGTTCAGTCTCTTTTGAGGTTTCCCCTTCCTCTTGCAACACCTCATATTTATTATTGTTTACCCTTTTTTCTTGGTTGTTAGATCCTGAGTTCTATTGTGTCATCATGTTCTTCCTTTTGCGCATGACCTCTTTGAACCCCTCATTTGTTTCTTATGGGGGGTTCTTTTCCTTATCCTCCTTTAGATCTGCCAGGCTAGCCTGGTTCAATGGGCATGCTTTGTATAAGTGGCCTTACTCATGACCCTGACGACAGTGAAACAAGATGTGCTCATAATCCAGGGTTTGTTTCCAAATCTCTTCCTGGTACTCTAGTTCCACTGAGTCGAGGATGGGCTCTGAGATATTCATATAGACACAAATTCGAGCATACGAGGTGTATCTTCTCCTGCGTGTGGATTCTGCTATTTTCACAAATCTGTCTATTGAGTTACCAATGCCTTCCAATATTTCTGGATCCCAAAAATCTATTGGGAGGCCGAAGGGGCAAACCCAAATAGGGGCTGTGAGAAATTTCTCATTGTCTGGGTTATAGCATTCCTCCCAGTATCGCATGAAGAGCCATGTATTATGGCAAAAGTATGGGCCATTCTCAGAAACCCTTTCCTTATCTTGCAGGTTCGAGAAGATTACCGTAAAGAATCCTCTGGCTCCCTGTTTGAGTTCTATATGACCTTTTGGCTTCCATTTATGTTGTATCCATTTTATCAGATCCTTCTATGTCATCCATATGCCAATGAATTTACATATCATTGCATGATCCTTCATGTAACTACGATATTTTTCCAGTTTGTTCAATGGGATTCTGAAACGGGGTTTCTCTATTGCACAAGGCAGACATTGCCCACAGCTTCTTGCCTGCCATCGAGCTCCAAGGATAGGACCATTGTTAGGGCTAACGACTTCAGGGGGACTAGACTGGTGGTAGGTTTTCCCACATGATTTGCCGACAGTGACGCTACAGTAGGAGGGGATCTCTCTCCCCCCCTGTCCAGGGCTTGCATCGCATCATCTCTGGCAAATGCAGATCGAGCGTATTCAGGCAATGCCTTCAAGTTTGTCAGTGTACTACAAGTCACCAAACCTAGTTTACTTGGATCAAGTTCTCTGCTATAGAGCTTCCTGCATCCCATGATAGATCATATAATCTACTCTTAAGACTTAAAATTTTAAAAAATAATATAAAAATCTTAAATTTATACAACCAACTTATTATCATCATTATCATTAATTATATATCTATTAAATTCATATAAAAATAGAAAACCATTATCATTCCTTTGTTCTTATTATTTATTAATAAATATACAAAATTATTAATTAACGATAATGAAAATATATATATAATTTTAAAACATTGACCGATTCACATGTCTTTTTTTAATAAAATACAAATTTTTAGAATTTAAAAAACATTATAAAAATCTTGTTTTTTTTTACTACAATTTTAAATACCAATACATTATCATTAATTTTATGTTTAATAACATCATAAAAATATGACTATAAAAACTAATATTATATTAATAATTTATTATAATATTATAAAATTATAATTAAAATTAAATTAAATTAAAATGATAACAATAAAATTGCTATGTCTGATTTTTCTCTGTAATGTGCATAATTGGGAATAAGAAATTGAGTTGCTCTCTGTGATCTGCATGATTGCGTGTATTTTAAAAATATATGGTTATTTGTATGTACATCTCCATCGTTATTAATGTTCTGAAAAAGGTATGCTTGAAAAGCCACTTTTCTTTCGATAAAGGTGCACCTTACATTCTGGGTAGTTATATGCAACATTATTTTAACCAGCAAGTTGCCAACAAGAAAAGACGGCCATGATCACGTAGGGAGAGATCAACGGAGTAAAGCAGGAGGCAGAAATAAAATCATTGTATCAACTTTAATAGATGAACATGCCAAAGAAGGTGGTGATTTTGAAATTTGTTAAATTTATTTTATATATTTGTATAGTTATTAAGACGAAGAAAACCATTGATGGGGAATGAGACATCATTATGCAGTCTGCCCAATTTAGAGCCAAATTTTTAAACCCATATATCTTTAATATAGAATTAATTATTTATATATATGTTTAACCTATTATTATTATTATTTTTGTTAATTGGAATATCTCTTGTGGTTGGTTATAAAGGTTGTGTTCAATGCCTAGCTAATAACATGATGATGAGAAATATTGATGTAATGGATAAGTGCCTATGAATTTTAATATATTGATTCTCACTCTAGCCCCTTGGTACTAGAGATGATGATCTCACTTGAGAAAATAAATAATAATTATCTAGAATAAAATTATAATTAGCTGAGTTTTATGTTTTTTTAAATTTTAGTAATGTGAGATGTATCAATGTGTTTTGTTATGTATCAATGTATTTTGATGTGTAGTATGAATTGATGTCTATATGTCTATTAGCAAATTACATTAGTTAAATGTGAGAAAGAAAATATGCATTTACAGATGCAAAGTAGTTAATAGCTGAAATTACATCTATTGATGTAGATTAGAATCTAGATACCAAATATAACATCAATTAGATATTTTAAGCTTCTATGATCCATAATGAATTAATCAAAGTCTTTTGGTAGAAATCACATAAGAGAAATTTTTGGTCAACCCGTTTCGAACCAACAAGTGTGGTTCATGATTAGGACGAGATGAAGAGGCAAACCATGGCAAAGGCTTAAATAGAGAAACTTAAGTCTTTGCCATGGTCTGCCTCTTCATCTGGTTCTGATGGATCAAAAAACATTAATCAAAAATTTCTCTTATATAATTTCTACCAAAAACTTTACTTAAATCAATTAGATACCCAAAAATATCTATGTTTTTTATTTATAATTATATAAAAAAATTAAATAAATTACGAACATTCAATAGAGAGGATACTACATTTAAAAAAAGCACGAAAAGGAAAAATAAAGGAGTTGTCTATAATGCGACTTTTTGGAGATTCCGGTGACGGAATCCGGCGGAAGAAAATGAGGTTTAAATCTTGATTTTTAGCAGTTAAAATGGTTTTTTAACTGCATATTTGGATTCAGCACCCTGAAAACCCCTGGGAGCCATTGATTGTGCAGAAAATAGCTATCAAACTTGGGATTCCAATGAATTGCTGCCGGATTTTGACCGGAAAAGCCCACCGGAAAAGCTTTCAAAAAGTCGCGTTATAGACTACAGCAAAAATAATAACCAAACATCTAGAAAAAAGGACTTCCAGAAGTTTTGGCATGTAATTTAGAAAAATTATTCTTCAAATATTCTCTATTGAAGATATAATTAGGGTTTGGATGTAGTAATTTAAAGAGCAGGTCCAAAAAAGGAGGTTGTTTGACGTACCATGCCAGCTCGCGTGCGTAACAACCAAATGAAGTACGCAAAAACATGGCATATGTAAGCCAATTAAATTAATGGGTGTGATGTAGACAGGCCACCCAAATGACAGGTGCATGAAATAAATAAAAAAACCGAGAGTAATACCAAATGTAAAGAAATGAGAAGGCCATTCTTGTGAATCTGCTCTCCTCCAAACAAACGTGGATTGGAAGGGCAGGAGAGTAATAATATGGGAGGACGAGAAAGTGGAAGGACCACTGCAACACAGTAACATGTGGCAGAATTGCTTTTTGGGTTTGTCGTGATGTGTCGTTTTTCTTGCTCAATGCCATAAATCCATCCGTCTCTTCTGAGTTTATTCACCATCAATCCAAGAGAACTCTTTCCTTATCTTGGTGGATACACTCCCCAACGCCCGGGTGCCGCTGTGACAGGCACTTTGTGAGCTTCTTATTCTAATCCACACCCAACCGACAAACGAGAACGACAAGGCGATGGAGTCCCTCCAACTGCCTGTCCCTCTCTTTCCGTTTTGGTTTTTGTTGGCGGTTCAGCTGCTGCTTCTGTTGGGCCAATCTGCGTTCTCGAGACCGTTTTCTGGCCCCGAGCGGCCGGGCTATCACGCTCTGGATGTTACAGCTGCGCTAAAGGAGACTGAGACTGCGGCCGGCGGGGTTGAGTATAAAAGAGAAACGAAGCCGAGACGGACGGCCTGGAGCGTGCCAGTGGTGCACAGGGATACTCTTTTGGTCAACAACGCCGCCAACGCAACGGCGTCCTTCGAGCGCCGGCTGCAGGAAAAGCTGAGGCGGGAAGCGGCAAGGGTCCGGGGCCTGGAGCAGCGCATAGAGAGGATACTGAGATTCAAAAAGGATCCGGCGGGGAGCTACGAAAATGTGGCGGAGGTCACTGCAGAGTTTGGCGGAGAGGTCGTGTCGGGAATGGAACAAGGGAGCGGCGAGTACTTCACGCGTATAGGTGTTGGGACGCCGACAAGGGAGCAATACATGGTGCTCGACACGGGCAGCGACGTGGTCTGGATTCAGTGTCAGCCGTGTCAAGAGTGCTACTCTCAGTCGGACCCCATCTTCAACCCTTCCTCCTCCACCTCTTTCTCCACCGTCGGCTGCGACTCCGCCGTCTGCAATCAGCTCGGTGCGTACGGCTGTGACGGTGGGAGCTGTCCGTACAAAGTAACTTACGGCGACGGTTCCTCCTCCGTCGGGAGCTTTGCCACCGAGACTCTGACGTTCGGTTCCACGTCTGTCCTCAACGTTGCCATTGGCTGCGGCCACGACAACGTCGGCCTGTTTGTTGGGGCCGCTGGGTTGCTCGGCCTCGGGGCGGGGTCGCTTTCATTCCCCACGCAGCTCGGCACGCAGACGGGCCGCGCCTTCTCCTACTGCCTCGTCGACCGCAAGTCGGAATCATTCGGCACGCTCGAATTCGGGCCGGAATCCGTTCCCGTCGAGGCGATCTTCACGCCGCTGAAGACCAATCCCTTTCTACCCTCCTACTACTATCTCTCCCTCGCCGCCATCAGCGTCGGCGGCGCACTGATCGAATCAATCCCGCCGGAGGTCTTCCACATCGACGAAACGTCGGGCCGTGGGGGTGTCATCATTGACTCAGGCACCGTCGTCACACGCCTCCAGACACCCCTCTACAATGCCCTTCGGGACGCCTTCGTTGCGGGAACGCGACAACTCCCCAGAGCAGATGGGTTCTCCGTCTTCGATACCTGCTACGACCTGTGGGGCCTACAATTCGTGAGTGTTCCCCAGCTGGGCTTCCATTTTTCCAACGGAGCAACCTTCATTCTTCCGGCTAAAAATTATCTGATACCGGTGAACACGATGGGGACATTTTGCTTTGCCTTTGCCCCGATCAGCTCTGGTGTGTCCATCATTGGGAATATTCAGCAGCAGGGCATTCGGGTCTCCTTCGATTCCGCCAACTCTCTCATTGGTTTCGGTTTCGGCCAGTGCTGATTCTAAACATTTAGTGCTTCCTTTGCAATAAAATATTAGTGCTGATAAAATAATATGTATTGTAGATTTATCATTTCTTGTTATCGTGCACATTACGCATCTTCATCTGCATCTGTTATCGTGCACATTACGCATCTTCATCTGCATCTGCAATGGCATGCGTTTGGTTTGCTGTTGAAACAGAGTATCCGAGAATTCTTGGAGTGAAAGTAGGAAATAATGATTTGTATTACATAATCAGCGTAAGTTGTACTTTCATGTGAGGTGAGGGGAGTATATTCACCTCCATTATCCATTATCAGTAATTAAGATTCCAATATTTGTACTTTTGATTCCAATATTTGTACTTTTCATGTGAGGTGAGGGGAGTATATTCACTTCCATTATTCATCATCAGTGTTTAAGATTCCATTAAGATTCCATTATCCATTATCCGTGCTTAAGATTCCAATATTTGTACTTTTCATGTGAGGTGAGCGGAGCATATTCACCTCAGTTATGAGTCCTTAAGATTCCAATATTTTATTGAATTTCAATTTTAATTATAGTATGAAATGTTTTAAATATATCAAAAACTTGTCTTTTCTTTTAAAATATAAGCGTAACACATTTTTGAATAATCATCAATAAAGGTGAGGTTATAATCATCGATAAAGGTGAGGTTATATTTATTTCCATTTACCATTGGTACAAGTATAGGTGCACATAAATCAGAATGTATGAGAATTAATTTTCGAGAAGATATAGAAACAAAATTATAAAATGGTTGTTTACTTGTTTCACCAAGATGCAAGCACCACATGGTGTGAGCTTTCTAGGAATAGTGGAAAGACCTTTAATGCCATGTTCTTTCATAATTCTAATGTTGTTATAGTTGATGTCACCAAATCTAGCATGCTATAAGAAGACAAGAGATTATCTCGTTGCATTAATAGAGTTGAATCTATAGCAGATTTTGTAATAGATGAATTACTATTCAATTTCAATAGTGTACCTTCTTCAACGCTAGTGATAATTACTGAATTATCACTTAATCTACGAATTTCAATTATGTTTTCTTTGTTGTCTGATATGAAAGAGTAACATTAAGTTCCTCTAAAATTACAGAAGATAAAGAACATCCTTCAATATATAATCTACTAAATGTGAAATTTTTTATCTAATTGATGCAATTCATGATGGTTTATCAGCAAAATAAACAACACTATCAACATTATCATTGAAACTTTCAAACAAATATTTCTTAAATGCCATATGACAAGTTGCACCTAAATCTAAAATCCAATTGTGCTCCCATGAAGGAAATGCAATATTAAAAACATTGTTAATATTAAAATTGTAGTGAACAACTATATAATGTGCAGATTCATTCACTTTCTTTTTGTCAGAAGATAATTGCTTTGTCTTGTCATTAATTGGCTCTTTCTTTTCATTATTAAGTTTCTCTCAAGGAACTCTGTAATTAACTGAATTGTGACCAATTTTGCCACATGTATAACATCTAATATTTGATTTAGACTAAAATTTCTATGTCCAGTCATTTTGATGCATATCTCCCTAATTATTGTTATTGTTACCCCCCCTGCGTCTAAAATTCGTTCTACCTCGGCCTCTGGGATTCTTGCCATCTATGCACACTCATTTTGTGATTTATGTTCTTTTTGTGCATGGCACAAGGTTTCTGTATTACCAGTAGAAGCAGACTCTTTCTTCCCAAAATTCTTTTCTCTTTCTGCAATTTTATTCACTAATTTATCAAAATTGATTTCCTTTAATTGTCCACTAGCTTGGAGAGATTCCAAGTAGTGAGACTATGTACTGTGTAGGGCCTTGATGAAGACAATTAATTGTAAATCTACTCTAACACCTATGGCTTCTATATCATGGAAAATACCTTTATTTTAGAATCCAAATTAAATAACTTCAATAACAACTAAATAAACTCTAATTCTGAATGTGAATCATAGAATTCCTTTAAAAAATTTAATGATGCATATGTTGTCTTACTTAATAATTTACCACATCGAAACAATCATTCAAAAGTTCATCAATGATGGGGACAACAAACCAAAAATTGCACGTACCAATTAAATTAATGGCCGATTTGTCGAATCTACTGTTTACAATGGCACAAACTTGTTGATGGTCAATGGGGTGAGTGGTCTCATAGCAATATTTCAGCAAAACAGTGTATTGTGTGATCAACTTTTGTGATGGAATATGGTGGCACACATATAGGTTTCAAAAACCACTTGTAGTGACTCTGTAGACCCTAGATGACTCCGTAAACCGCTTTAAAAAAACCGCCTGACATATAGTTGGTCGTCAGTCAATCCTCGCAACAATTGATTGTGTGATCAACGACTCTGCAACTCATCCACCTCACACGTCAATGGAGTTCAAACCAAGTACAGTGGATCAAGACTCCGACTTATAAACCTCACCCTGCTCTGATACCACTGTTACAAGCCCGATGAACTCCACAATGAAAAATGTTATCTTATTAAATGCAAAAATCAAGTATTTATACAAACAGAGGCAATTATCAAATCACAATTGTTGCTGGTTTTCTTAACTGTAAAACGAAAAACTACCCAAACTATCAATTCTAATCTACTAATGTTACAATTTATCCCGAAGAATTAGTTAACAAAATTCCTAATGATCAATATGATGACCATCAAAAGTTAGACTTTCTTTTAAATTCCCATAATGTATATTCAATATATGTATATATATGTGTGTATGTGTGTGCGCACGTTAAGTGGGCCTAGTTATATGTGTATGTGCGTGTGGACCTAGTTTATTTTAGGTGGTAGGGAGGAGTGGATTTTATCTTCCTCACAGTTTGGGCATTACAATTTTTAATACATTTAAACTTATTATTTTAAAAACCTCTAATTGATTTTGGACAAAACTAATAAAATAACTATTCACAAAATTTCGTCTCTACTAGATTTTGAATAAAACTAGTAAAAAAAAATACTCAAAAATAAATCATTTCATTTATTAGTTAGACTATGCCCCTCTTTCTATATATAAAAAATCATCTTTGAATTAAAATCTAGTTCTGGTTTCCTCAACATTATTGTTTATATGATATTTTCCAATCTAATTCGTTTTTTCAATTCATTTTTATGTTTTCCATGTATAACAAACTTTTCTTATATTATATTTTCCAAGCTAGCTATCTTTTTCAATCTAGCATATTATCGAAGATAAATATGATTGGAAACCCTTCAATGATATAAAATTTAATTTTATATCTGTTTTTGAAATTATATAGATATATATATATATATATCCCATTAAAATTATTTCTAGATTAATTTTCAGATAAAAACTTGTGAGAACCATATCTCTACACTTAGCCATTAAATCACAGTGATATATAAAATTTATTCTCTGCACTTTGATAAAACTTACATTCAAAAATTGGTATGGGTGGAAAATGTCAACATTATGATAATTCTTACCTTCAAAAATCGGTATGGTTGGAAAATGTGAACATTATGAATTTTAGTATTATTTGTTTTCTCAAAATGAAGATGTCCTCTATATGGCATTGCACTTTACGAATAATTGGTATGGAGTTAGGTTTACTTTAGGACATATTGTACTTGACTAATAATTAATAATTCATATAGACAAAGTTGGTTCGATTACCATCATGACCAATTGTAATTTAGTATTACTTAGTTACACACGAGGAAGGCAAGGGCACCTCATTCCAGCAAGGAATGATATGCATAGAGTTGGCTTGGAAAATATCATCTTTATGAACTTTCATATTACCATTCTTTACCAAAAGAAAAGCTCACCTTTAGATTTGAAAACAATATTGTTATATTATTTAATATTACTTTTAATATGAGATGAGTTAGGTGAAATTGAAAATATGGTTTAATATTACTTTTTTGATATCAGATGAGTTAGGTGCAATTTATCAGCAAACATGATTAAAGTGAAAAATAATAGTAAAAATTGAAAAATATTACTTTTCATACCAGATAAGATAAATTTATTAGAAAAGATGAGTATTTATAGAGTTAATTTAAAAAATTATTGGTTATATAAACAAATATTATTTATTCTAATACTAATATAAATTATATTTTATTTTAATTATAAGTTAGTATTTTTATATTTAAAATAAATTTTCGTGTGGATTATTGTATAAATAAATAAGTCGATCGGATTTTGGATTAATGGTGATATATATATATATATATATATATTATATATATAATATAATTATATATATATATATATATATATATATAGTTAAGGGTACTCTTATAGGTTAATAATTCAAATTTCCTTATGAATTCACTCTTTATAGGTCAATAATTCAAATCCCTTATGAATTCACTGACAAAAAATTAAAACATGTAAAAAATAATTTAATTTATTTTAATTAAACAAAAATTAATTTGATTTTGTTTTTTTTCTCATTATTTTTTTCATATTTTTCAAAAAAATTAAAAAATATAATTTAATTTAAATTAAATGAAATAAAATTTTAATTGTCTTTTTTTCCCAAGGAAAAAAATAATTTTATTAAAAAATAAAATTACATGTTGTGTATGCTCCAAGGGAATTCAATCATGTACCAATGAAAATTGGTGCTAGTAACATAAAGTAAAAACAACATTTGGACTAAGTAAAAATACTTAGTTACCTTTTTCTTCCATTCTTTTCCACTTTCCGCCAACCTCCTAAATTTAGAGTGGCAATAACAGTTACTGGCTAGTTTTCTTCTACTATCATTAGATTTTTCTTATCTGAGTTTGAGCTTTTAGATGCAAGAGATTACTTGTAACCTCCCATCTCCTTTTCAATGGGTAACATCTCCTTCTGCAACTTTGGGATTGAAATTCATGTTGCTCCATATTTGTTCAACTTGGAACCATTGTTCCTTCTGGTTTACCTCCTCCACCTAATATTATTTCTTGTGGATTTTGATTGACCTCAGGTGTGGGATTAACCCCTTCTCCTTCGTCCTCTTCTTCTAAGAGTTGTTGCTTTGAAAACTGCCATCCCTTGTGATTTTTTGCTTGTTTCTTTTTCTTTCTAGAATCTTTCTTTGCTTTGGGACATGTATTTTCTAGATGACCTATTTATAGATCGACATTTAAATGTCATATCTTTAAAACCTAAAAATTGGGTCCAACACTTTTTAACATGTAACCGATGAATGTGATCAGGTAGACCTTTACTAAGGTATACCTCCACACAGATTCTAGAAAAAGTAACAATTTCGTCTTCAGTTCTTTGTGTATCTATCTTTATGTACTTACCCAGCTTATTCCCAATTCTTACTAATACTTTATGATTCCAAAAATGAAAAGGGAGATTACACAATCTGGCCCACACTGGAATTTTAGATGCCACCATTGTATTGGCATCAAAATCCGAGAACCATGGGGTTATAAAAATACCTGCATATCCCCAAAACCATAACCCCTCTCTCAAGACCAAATCCTTGTCCTTTTGTGTTTCAAATTTAACAATGAAAAAACTCTAGGAGCTTAGATGAATAACACAATTTACTATCCAAGTATGAAATAAACACTGAAAAAGATACACCGGTTTTGCCCAGAAGCCATTAAATCTTCATATAATTGCCTGAGATTGGAAGTTTGCACTAATAAAATTTACCTCTAAAATATCTATGGCCATTTCTCGGACATGATTCAGTTGTTCCACAATTTATGGGCCAAGAATATTAAGATTTTGATATGATTTGATTTGAACTTCTAACTTCCCTTTAATGACATCATTGAAAGATGTGGATCCATCAATTTTCTTAAGAAAATCCCCACCTCATAGTCACAAATTGATAATGATATATGCTATGTCATAGTCTTGTAGCAACAAGTCATGTTACATAGACCTACCCATGGAGATCAAGCATTGAATCTCCATTGGAATACTTGATCCTTTTTTAATCTCCCTCTTCACCAAAAGTTCCTCCTAAGTCTCAATGAGGACTCATCTTCCTTCTAGAGTTTTCACAAAAATTTGGAAAGATGCTACCTCACCCACCACTAGATCTTGACTATCTTTGATGGGTTCTACCAGGATTTAGTTTACTAAGCCCAGATCTAGTTTGGTAGCATAACTTTCTTCCAGATTTGTTGGTGGATAAAGCAAATCTGGTGCACTTAAGGACATATCCATCCTGCTAAGGGAAATTTCTATGCAAAAAATTAATTTGTTGGTCCATAGACCACCATGAACGTCGATATATTCTAGGAAAGAAATTGCATCTTCGAGGAAGATTGTGCATACATGAAAAAAATTCAGAGAGATTGCTATAGAGGCCATATCCTCTTGCAGAATCCCTCTGGGTATTACTTCTTCCATTATCGCATGCCTTTACTCTAGTCCCTTCCAAGGGAAACCCCTCCATCTATGTGCGCAAAAAGAGCCCATGATCATTTTGGTTTTTTCACTGAGAAGAAAATGTGTCATAACCTCTTCCTCCTATCCTTCAGGCCTTGCGAACAAAGTTGATGGTTGCACTTGCTCAGATTGCCTCTCTCTCTCTTGCAGGCTTGTACTACTCTGCAACAACATAGGCTCTTGATGCACAAACCCTAACACAAACAATTATTTCCTCTTTTCCCTAAATTTTTAATTGTCTTAATGTGAAAAATGCATTAGATAAACATTTTCCAATGGTATTTTTTTTATTGTATGTGATTCGAGTTATTGTCATGAAAAGTGTATAATCATTTTAGTTAATTTATAAAGTTTGTTTGAAATTTATAAAAGGTTTACTTAGTATTTGTTTATAATCCAACTTTAAGTAAAGGATAAGAAATTTGCAAACTAGTAAGGTATGCAATTTGTAGAATAGTTACAAAGTCAATATACATATTTTTTAAGTAATATAGCCCCAACAACAATAATCTCTCTTCACTCTCTCCCTAGCACATTGTTGAAAATTGGCAACAAGAAATTGCTAAAAATAGCAATTTGGGCATCAATGCTAGATTAGGCAACATGGAATGAAAAATGGAAGTGCTAAAAATAGAACTTAAAATAGCACTGCTAAGAATAGCAGTTTGGGCATCAGTGCTAGATTAGGCAACATGGAATGAAAAATGGAAGTGCTAAAAATATAAGTTCTATTTTTAGCAGTTCAAGTTGGATTCGTATTTTTAAACAGTCCCTGGTCTAAAATAGGAAGTAAAATTCGAATTTGGTCTTACCAACAGTTTGAATATTAATTAATTAATTCTCCATGAGTTAATTAGTTAAGGAAAATTAAACTTGAAGTCTTTGTGAGAACATGCACTAATGTCTCCACTGATTGCGGAATGTGTCCTTGATTTGCTCCACTGATTAAGGAATTAAGGATGAGTTCTATATTGAGAGAATCAGTTGACTTGGTTTAACTTAGTCAAGTTCAGTTAGATTAATTTAACAAGTTGTTAAATTAATGAGATGTAGTTTGTTGATGCTTGCATGCATGTGACAACTATTATTTTCAGATAACTAAGTATTTCCTCATGGATAGCTGATGCATGTCAGTTCAAACAGAGACCCAGTTGAGATCAGAGAAGGGATAGTGTACTATCAATTGGATGAATATTTTTCCTATAAATGAAGCTCATCCATGATGAGGATTTATCTCCTTCAGGTTTGTGTAGTTATTTCAGAGGTCAATGTTGTGTGTGAGGTGAGAATCACACAAGTTGCAGCTAGAGGACCTAGGAAAAATTGTGCATAGAAATAGGAGGCTTGGAGGGAAAAGGAGAAGGTTTGTGAGAAGCCTTTGACTGTCTATGAGCAGCATAGGGATTGTACTGAGAGCTGGATAGCTTCCGAGCTAAGGCTTTGTGTAATCCGGACATATTTCCACTTGTATGATAATACAGAGTTGGGGTTTTAGGCTGGTGCTTTCCCCAGGTAAATTATTATGTGTTATGTGTGATTGATTCCTTCCTATCAGTTATGTGTGTTCTTATTGATGTTTCTCATGGTTGATTAAGCTTCCACTAAATTGTTTGTAGAAGCAGATCAAGTGTTTTTCTTTAGTACATTGCATTACTAGGTGATCTACAGTGGGAATTTTTACATGGTATCAGAGCACAAGTGATCAAGGAAGAATAATATACTAGAGAAGATTTCAAAGTTTTGAGTTTTGGGCTGAGAGTTTGCAGAGCAAACTTGAAAATTTTTGTACAAAATTTTCAGAAACAGATAGCAGATTTGGATTCCTTGCAGAAAAATACCCAAATTCAAAAAAAAAAAAAAAAACAGCTAAATTGCAGTTCGGATGAGGGAGATATCGCTAATTTAAAATCAGCTCTTTTTACAGAAAAATTTGTGACGGTGGGAAAGTGGAAATAGATTGGTGTGCTAGCCAAGAACCTGTATACACTTGAGGTACAAGATGCATGCAAAGCCTTGAGGAGTGAGGCAAAGGTTAGATACTTGGTGGTTGAGAGGGAGAGTACATTACCTCTCAACATGCAGTGCCAAAAGAAGTCTCAAACAATTGTGGAGGAGCCACAATTGGTGAAGCATCTTCAAGAGGTTATGGAGCAGCCACAACTAGGGAAGCCAAGAGGAGACAGAGTGGAGGCATCCACTCATACAGAGACCTCCAGTAGGGGGAAGCTTCGAGCCAAGTGGGCAGAGGGATTACATGCAGCCATACCTCTAGGTAGGAGGTGGAGCGATGTAGAGTGATCGTCCCAAGGAGGAGGGGCAATATCCTTGAGGTATCCAACCTCTTTGATTCGACTTTGCTACAGGAGCCCCAATGTGGAGTAGCAGGAACTGACTGATTGGGTAGAGACAGGTGCAGATGGAGCAACAGAGGGAGATACAGTGCAGGGAATCCCAGGACAGCACAGAACATATAGGTTGCAGCAATGCAAGAGGCACAAGTGTGTTTCGCAATGCAAGGTAGCACAGAAGGGCGCAACGATGCAAGATGCATGGAGATGTTGTTGTAGCACAGAGGTCAAAGAGGGAGCACTTGTAAGCAGCAGGTAGAGCTTCAGCATCAGAGTATGTTTCTAGCCCAATAGAGAGGTTAGTTGGGAGTTTTTTTTGTAACAAGAGTTGTTGGAGCAACCACACTTGGTAGATGTGTTGCATGCAGAACATTCCAAAGGTACAAGATCGGATTCGAGAGGAAGCATTTCTTGTTGAGAGGAAGTGTTGAAAATTGACAATAAGAAATTGCTAAAAATAGTAGTTCGAGCATCAGTGCTGGATTGTGCAACAGAAAATGAAAAATGGAAGTGTTAAAATAGAAGTTCTATTTTTAGCAGTTCAAGTTGGATTCTTATTTTTAGACAACCCCTGGTCTAAAATAGGAAGTAAAATTCGAATTTGGTCTTACTAGCAGTTTGAATATTAATTAATTAATTCTCCATGAGTTAATTAGTTAAGGAAAATCAAACTTGAAGTCTTTGTGAGAACATGCAATAACTTCTCCACTGATTGGGGAATGTGTCCTTGATTTGCTCCACTGATTGAGGAATTAAGGATGAGTTCTATATTGAGAGGATTAGTTGACTTAGTTTAACTTAGTCAATTTCAGTTAGATTAATTTAACAAGTTGTTAAATTAATGAGATATAGTTTGTTGATGCTTGCATGCATGTGACAACTATTATTTTTCAGATAATTGAGTATTCCCTCATGGATAACTGATGCATGTCAGTTCAAACAAAGACCCAGTTGAGATCAGAGAAGGGACATTGTGCTATCAGTTGGATGAATATTTTTCCTATAAAGGAAGCTCATCCATGATGAGGATTTATCTCCTTCAAGTTTGTGCAGTTATTTCAGAGGTTAGTGTTGTGTGTGAGGTGAGAATCACACAAGTTGCAGCTGGAGGACCCAGGAAAAACTGTGCATAGAAATAGGAGGCTTGGAGGGAAAATTAGAAGGTTTGTGAGAAGCCTTTGACTGTCTATGAGCAGCAAAGGGATTGTACTGAGAGCTGGATAGCTTCCGAGCTAAGGCTTTGTGTAATCTGGGCATATTTCCACTTATATAATAATACAGAGTTGGGCTTTTAGGCTGGTGCTTTCCCCGAGTAAATTCTTCTTTTTTATGTGTGATTGATTCCTTCTTATCAGTTATATGTGTTCTTATTGATGTTGCTCATGGTTGATTAAGCTTCCCCTAAATTATTTGTAGAAGTAGATCAAGTGTTTTGCTTTAGTTCATTGCATTACCAAGTGATCTGCAGTGGGAATTTCTACACGCATGTTTTAAGAAATGGAAATTATTAACCATTTGGGGATAGCATTGAAGGGTGTGTGATAATGGTGATATATTGTTTTATAACCCCAAATTTTACCATTGAATAGGTTTGAAGCTTTGTTTGGTTTCACAAAAAGTCACATTTATTAAGTGTCAAAGAATTTGACCTTTTCCAAAATTAGTTCTTCTTAGCAACAATTTTTCATTTTTTCAAAAACTATATAAATCCCAAAATAAAAGTGATCCCTACAACAAAGATGGTATTATATTTTGTTCATATATCTCATTCACCAAACATTTAAATTAAAATCTAATGCCAAGTAAAAGGGATCGTAAGAATAAAAGGAAATAGTAAAGTGATTAAGAAAGAACAGGAATTAGGAATAAAATTAGAAGAATATGAGAATAAATAAAAACCTAAAGAAGCAAAATAGAGTGGCTGAAAAATGAGAAGAGGATGAAGATAGAAAAGTTGATGAAGAAGATTTTGTATCATAATTTGCAAGATTGTTGAAATAAAGGCTTATAGAAATTAATGTTTATTCTTATATATGAATTCAAAATACATATTGATGGAATTATTACTAACTTAATTATATGTAGAATATTTTGAATTTGAGAGAATGGGAAATTCTTGAAAAAGTGGCCTAGTGATTACCAAATTGAAGGGCCAAGTTGATTTCACGAGAGGAAAAAAAATTATATCTATATTTATACAAATTCAATAATAAGATCATTTGTGATTAAAAAAGATACAATACATAAATACACACTCCATACAAGAAAGAACATGTTCAACTAGTTTTTAAGTATGTTAATATTTGAATACCACTACTCAAGACCAAATTAGCTGGAATTTTTTTCATCGTTAGAAGCACCATATAATTTAACATGTAACTAAAATTAACATAAAAAATATTAAGAATAAATTTCTTAAAAGAAGAACTTATCATAATTATAGAGAATTTCACAATTCCAAACAAAAAGTGGAAGGAGTGTGGGATGAGAAGTATGAGAAGACCAATGAAATTGTTGATAAGGAAACAAAAAGAAATTGAGATAGATATTTAGTGGATTTAGAGAACAAGGAATATGCTTTAAGGTTTTATCAACAATGGATATACATTGTTATCATTTGTGGTGAAGAGTGGCACAAGTGACTTGAGGTTTTTTTTTTGGAGAATGTACATAGAAATTTTATCACAACAATCAAGTAGAGCACAAGGATGGGTAAGAGGATTTAAAAAACTATATGTTTCTACAAGGAACCTTTTTTATGCACATAAAGAAGGATATCCAATGTATTTTATGTTTTCAATTATTTTCATCAAATCTTGACAACTATATAACCTCTTTTCTACTTTTGAAGCATACTTTGCAATATATTTCACGATTACATGTTGAGAAACATCTAGATAAAAGGCAACATTAAATTGCTACAGTCTAAGAAGATTGACATTCTAAACATTTTTCATATCGTCAATATGTGCATGATAATTTATTTATTTTGCATTTATAATATATGAATTTAATATTGATTAATCATGAGCCTTCCATGGAGCATTGTAGTGATTTGCAATAATAGAATCATTTTTGTGCAAAAATAAATCTGCACTACACTTTGTATGTATTTAAGCACAATTGAACAAATTCTCATAACCTTCATAAGGATTGAAAGAAGAAACTTGTGAGGTTTACAAAGGTAGGGATCATCATTTAGGATTCAGGGAACTATTATGTTATGATGATGGATGGCACAAATATTTAATGTCGTTATATGTTTGACAAAGAATGTATTCTCAACATGCACACTGGAAGGAGGGATACTCTTTCTCCTTCTAGACCTTAACATCTTTTCTCTCTTTTAACACCTACAATAATATCAAGCTTCAAGAAAACTAATGTTTATAGGTTTTGGAGGACCCATGTGACAACCCTTTTTTTATAATTCCTCTTGTAAATATTGTCATGAATTGTAATTCATGTAAATAATATATGGAAATGTAACAGTTTTCTTTGGTTAAATCACGTCCTTAGTTTTTGTGCGTTACCCCCAACCATTACAGTTTGAATGTGGTTCACAATTTGTATGAGTTCAAGTGGTTTCCAATTTGCAATGAACCATTAATCACACCAAGTGATTTTTCTTTAGTTGTTGTTGCATCTCAATTTTTATTTGCACAGTATTATTTTCACTACTTATTTTATCTTAGTTCTGTTGTTTCATTCTTCATTTGTTTCTTGCCTTGAATCATATTTCCTAATGCATACAATATGGAGAAAGTAATATGAGAAGTGAGACAAATAATTACCTATATTTGCATGAATTTGTTGAATTGGATAATCTTATTTTCCTCTCAATATCATCATTTTTTCCTCATCCTTTCTCTAGATGTTTCTCACACTTCCTCTCTGCTTGGCACTTGCTCTCCTTTTTGAGATCGAATTCTCCAATTTTGCATGTTTGTTGTCAATTTTTGTGTAATTTCCACATTGTGTTATTTTTCCATGAATGAATGTTATCTCTTATTTTTCTATGAATGAACATTCAATTGTATCTTTTTTGGGTGGTAGTAGGAGCTCGATTGAGAAATAGCTTGATCAAACTCCTAGGTTCGTAGACTCCTAAACAATGCGATCAATATAGTTGGTTGTTTGGTTGGTAGGGAGTTATGATTGAAAGGGATCAATCAAGTCTTTGTTTAACCATGACAAGATCTCGATCAAGGATTTCTTAAACCCTTGATCAATCATCGTCAACCATGTTCAGGAATAGTCAATCATGATCAACCATAGTAAAATCGTGGTCAACCATAGTTATACAATAGTTAAACATAGTCATTCATATTCAATACATAGTCAGTGATGTTTAAACATGGTGAACATGGACGACTATAGTCAATCATGCTCAAACATAGTCAAACAATTGTTAAACATAGCCATGTTCACCCATACTCAATATTTAATTAAATTTTTTAATAATATTAATATTAATATGTTTTAAAATACATTGGTTTACTAATGTGATTGATCATGTTTAACTATGTTAAAATCTATCTAACATTCAACACTCTTCAACACCTGTCAAACATAATCGCCTATTATTATTATTGATTAATATGAATAGTCAAACATCATAAAGCACATTAGTCAAGAATAGCCAAACAAAGTCACCATTTGTAATCAATTCTTAAATAGTTGACCATGATCAATCTTGGTCGACCCTATGTTTACCATACTTGGCAATAGTCAACCTTGTTCACTCAAAGTCATCCTTAGTCAACATAAATCAATCATATTCAATTATAGTCAACCATAGTTGACCAAAGTCAAACATTATCAACTTTTATCAACTATGGTCATCCTTGGTCAATCATAATCAAGATTTCAATATTTGTTAATATCAAAAATTTGACTAATAATAATAATAATAATATTGTGATGTCGGAATCGTATAAAAATCTATCCAATGTCACAATGTGACAAACATTGTCACAATGTCACAATCATTATCGCAATTCTATATTACATTGCAATTCATCCAACATCGCAATACAACATTGAAAAATGTGGTCAACCGCATTTAATAATGTGGTTCACTATGTTTGACTATGTTTGACAATCAACATTCTTCAACTTTAGCCAAACATAATTACTTATTAATATAATTGATAAATATTAACAATCAAACATGTGACATTGGAATGGTACAAAAATCTATCCAATGTCGCATTGTGACAAATAATGTTGCAATGTTAAATTACATTACAATTTATCCAATGTCACATTATGAAATTACAAAACTAGTCAACCACATTTACTAATGTGTTTGACTATGTTAGACTATGTGAGACATAATCGCCTATTAATATTATCAATTAATATTAATATTCAAACATAGTGAACTGCATTAGTCAAACATAGTTAAAAAAAATCAACCTTTATAGTCAATGTTTAAATAGTTGACCATCATCAAACTTGTTGACCCTATGCTGACCATATTTAACAAGAGTCAACCTTATTCAATCATATGGTCAACATTTATCAACCATGGTTGAAAATGATCGACCATGGTTAGTGTCTCTATGGTCAATAATGGTTAATGTCGCTATGGTCCACCATGGTCAACCATAATGAATTGTGGTCAATGCTGGTGAACGTGAGCCTCTATTGTCAACCATGATCAACCATGGTCACTCATGGTCAACCAAAATTAACCATTCTCAAACATGGTTAACCATGGTCAACGATGGTCAACAATGCTTAATCATGGTTGAATTTTGCCAACCATGATCAGTTAGGATCAAGGTCTCTTTGGTTGAATTTGGTCAACCATGGTCAAGCATGATGAACATGGTTGCATATGGTCAACCATGATCAATCAATTCTAAACATCGTGAAACATGATCATCCATGTTCAATCATGGACAACCATCATCAACCATGGTCATAATGTTCAATCAATACCTCTATGATCAACCATGGTCAGTCTCTTTATGGCTTATAATATTAGAGTTTGACATGGATTATAATAATAAGGTTTATAATACACAGTTTATAATATTTGGTTTATAACATTAGGGTTTATAATATTGGGTTCATAATGTAGGGTTTTTAATATACAAGGTTAATATATATGGTTTATAATATTATGGTTAAATATTAGGTTTTTAATATTATGGTTGGTCATGGTCAACCATGGTCACCCATGATCAACCAGAGTTGACCATGGTTAATCATGACTGAGTATGGTCAATGATGGCTAACCATGATTACCCATGATCAATCATAGTCAACCATGACCAACTATGTTCAACCATGGTTGAATTTTGTCAAGCATGATCAAGGTCTCTTTGGTTGAATTTAGTTAACCATGGTTAACCATCATCTACCATGGTCAACCACGGCCAATCAATGGCAACTATCATCAACCATGATTAAGCATGATCAACCATGTTCAACCATGATCAACCATGGTCAACCATCATCAACCATAGTCATAATAGGCAATCAATGTCTTTATGGTCAATCATGGTCAATTGTAGTCAATCATGGTCAATGCCTTTATGGTTTATAATATTAGGGTTTAATATGGTTTATAATAATAAGGTTTATAACATTAGGGTTTATTGAATTTAGGCTTCTGTGATCAATATCAAGTTTATTGACAAGTTTTTCGGTGCAAATCACATCAAAATTCATTTGTCGATGCGTTTCGAACTAGCAAGTGTGGTTCATTGTCAGGATGGGATGAAGAACCAGATCATGGCTACAAGTTAAATATAGAGAGAATATCATTCAATGGCTAAAAATAAACAACTACTTTTGACCAAGGAAACAACTACAATAGATCGGGCAACAACTATACTTGACTTGACCAAGAGATAGAGAAGGGAAACTAATAAGTTAATTAATTAGTTTGTTTGTTTGTTTGTTTATTAGATCTATTTGTTTCCATAAACTTAAACTAATACTAAAACCTAATAAAGTAATATACTCTTTATTCTCTTAAAACTACATAAACTATATAAAGATTTGTATTATTATAGGATATATTAAGAAAATAAATGTTTATTATTAAATAACTTAATTAGTTAGTTAAATATAGGAACTTATATTTATAAGTTTTATATATTTCACTATATATGTAACTAAATATGTAGTATTTTCTTCTAACTTAAAACTAAATAAAAATAAAATTATGTTAACTCTATTATAGAAAGAATTATGGGAAAAAACAGGTATAAAATATAACTATTTATAATTAATTAGTTAATTCGATTATGAAATTTATTTATTATAACTTACTAAAGGTATAATGGGATAAATAGATATTAAACCTAATTGTTTATTAATTAATCAATTAATTAGTTTATATGTTATAATTCTTTTAGTTATGTTCATGTATAACATTTATTTATTTATAAATATCATGTTTAATAAAGCCAACTAAGGCGTAAAATTTGTAGAACTTAAATTAAGAAATATAACCTAATAACTAAAAACACCTTATTTTCAAATAAATATAAGAGAACTAATAAGAATAAAATATTAATAAAATACTAAATAAAAAATTAATCAGAAACAAAGGGGAAAACAAACAATCGACGAGGGATAAAAAACTAGAGAAGAAAACAATAAAAAGAGTGAAACAAGGGGTTTATAATATTGGGGTTTAAGTATTTGTGTTTTATAATATCTGGGTTTAATATTAGGTTTATTAATAATGGGTTTATATTTAGGGTTTATAATATTAGATATTTAATATATAGTGTTTATAATATCAAGGTTAATATATTAGGGTCAATAATAATAAGGTTTAAAATATTGGTTTTATATATATATATATATATATATATATAATATATATATATGTATATGTGTATTAATATAATAATGATTGCTTAACCATAAACAGAGGTTGTTATATATTATATATAGTCACACCCACACTGACATGAGTTGCTTAATAGGTCACTCTTCACCGTCAAAACCAATGCGCCATGCTATATACTAATAAATATATATTAATATTAGTATTAATATTAATATATATGTTAGTTTATTATTTTTATAATATATTTCATTTTAATATATATATATATATCATACACCATAACATCATAAATCATATGCTATTATTATAAGGTATATTATTATTATTATACCATGATCAACTATGGTTGATTTTTGCCAATCATGATCAGCCATGATCATTGTCTCTCTAGTTGAATTTGGCCAACCATGGTCAATCGTGATAAACCATGGTTTCATATGGTCAAACATGGTTGAATATGGTAAACCATGATAACCATGGTCAATCAAATCCATATCAACTATCGCTAACCATGTTCAACAATGGCTAACCACGGTCAACCATCACCAATTATGGTTATAATGGTCAATCAATTCCTCTGTGGTCAATCATGGTTGAATATGGTAAATCATGGTAAATGTCTCTATGATATGTAATATTATAGTTTAACATGGTTTATGATAAGGGTTTATAATATTAGGGTTTATAATATTAATTTTAATATTATGATTTATAATATCAGGGTTTATAATATTGGGGTGTATAATATTTGGTTTAACATTAGGGTTTATAATATTATAATTGGTCATGGTCAACAATGGTTAACTATGACTGAATTTTGTCAACAATGATCAAGGTCTCTCTGGTTGAATTTGGTGAACCGTGATGAACCATGGTTGAATATGGTCAACCACCATCAACCATGGTCAACCAATGTCGACCATCGTTGACAATGATTAACCATGATCAACCATGTTCAATGATGATCAACCAGCATCAACCATGGTCAACATTGTTCAACCATGGTCATAATGGTCAATCAATGCCTCTATAGTCAACCATTATTGAATTTGGTTAACCTCTGTAAATGTCTATATGGTTTATAATATTAATATTTAACATGACTTATAACATTGAGTTTATAATATTGGGTTTAATATTAGAGTTTCTAAAAATAGGTTTATAATATTAAGGCTTAATATATAAATTTATAATAGTGGATATTTATTTATTTATTTTAGTTATATAATTATAGTGTATTTGTATATATTATATTATATTTGTTATATAATTGATATTAAATATACTCTAATTTATTGTATATTCAAAATATGATATTTTAATTAATTCTTTATTCATCTCTTAAATCAGAGTGTAAAATAAATACTATTATTATCGTTTAGTTTGAATAAATTATTATATATTAATAATGTTATTATTTACATTAATATTATATCAATAATATTATATTAATATAATAACCATATATGTAATGTGAGTGTTATTATATAACTATTAATAATCATAATGTAACACCCAATGATGCACTGACATTTACTTATTACCGATTTTTACTAATTATTGTCAATTTTATTCTGTCTTAACCTCGATTGTTAAAGAATTAGGCTGAAAAACCAAAACTTATTTTGTTAATTATTTATTAAAAGAAAATGATTAGTTTGTAAAAGAACTGAAGAATCAGTTAAATAACTCCTGAAATAGTGACAATCAGTTGCCTATATTTTCCTTAAAAAAGGAAAATGACAGAACCCTGGGGGGGTTGGGAAAAAGAGGAAGAAGGGCTATGTTGTGGATAGATTTCCATGAGCTGGACAAATTAGCCAGTGAGAAGAGATCGTGGATAACATTCGAGGGGTACGAGACTTGAGGTTGGACATAGTCCTAATGCCTAATGTACCAGACTTCCTTTATCCACTGATAGGAGTTGGAAGAACTCGAAGGGGGGCTATGGACATGATTTCCAGATCTGTGGCTAGTTGGTGAGGCCTTCCAGACAAAGGAAATACTTGCATGTTTATAGTTACAGCAGGAAAAATAGATAAGTAATATCTCTATGTTGGGTAATCACTAGTAAGAAAACATTATTTGTTTCATTATCATGTAGTTAAATAGTTATCATGCAATTTAATTACTGGAAGACTATGTCATGGAAAGTTAATAAGTATAGTCTGCTTTAAGATATATTCCTAGCATATTTAGATATTTGCAGAAATTGATGCATAACAGAAGTAATGATATTAGGGAACCTTTAACCACTGTAGGGTAATAGAAAAATGCATCAGCTATCTAAAGAAATAAGTGTAAGAATGAATTACAGTGGAAAGAGCAATTTTCCCTTTTAATTTTTGAATACAAATTGTCTTACTAAAAATTGAGAGTTCACTGAATAATGGAACCAGAGTAGGATTTATAGAAATTTATAAGTGTTTCTCTATTTTAACCATATTAGGAAATCAAACAAAAACAAATGATGGAGACATTGAAATCTAATTCAAACAATTATAAATAAATAATAAAAAAAAAAAAAAAACCTGTAAGGGTTTGTATGGCTCTCAGTCGAGTTCTGGGGGAACCCCCGTGAGCCAATTACCCAAGATAAATCTCATCTTTAACATACAAATATTACTATTCTGGAACTATAGCGGGAAGAATAGAGGTAATCATAATTTAGACATAAAAGTCAGGCATTGAATAACCGTGAGTCGAATGCACAGTTTCAGGCAGCCAACCCAAACCCTAGGGAACAAACCCTGACCGTGAAACTTTATAAACATGAAACGGAGAGCTTTTGAAACTGCATGACCAGTATATATATAAGCCAATGATTAAAAATATGTATCTACAAACCTCCATAAAATTGTTAATGACAATTCAGAAATAGTTAACATCGTGCTTACAATTGGATTCATCAATTACCTACCATTTTTACAGTAATTATAAATGCAGTCCAATGAAAGTCATAGCATTCTAGCTGGCGAAAAACCTCAAAACTCTAATGCAATGAAATATCACAGTCCCTCAAGTATGAGGCATGTCAGTTGAAAATAAATCGCCAGGACAAACCTCAGGGGTAATTGACCTGAAATCGAAGACAACAATTGTTGTGAGAGAGGGGTTTCATTTTGAATCCTCCTTTTGAACATAGATATACATGCCATAGCCAGAATGTACGTGTGAACCCAAAAAACCATGGATTAAGTACTGAAACCAAATAAGAAGGAAGATTTTAATAGTGAAGCACTTGAGCAGAGAATAGATTTACCTAAAAGAGGTTGCAAAGTGATGGAAGGCAAGATATACCTGACAAAGCACAACACTGTCATTAGGGGTTCTCAAGAGCAAACGAAACTTCTAGAGTTCACCCATATCACCGTAACCTTTACCTATGGTTTGAAGTGAGAACCCAACGCATCCTTCCAGGGCAAAGAGTCCACCCATCAGCGGTCCTACCTACTATATGAGCTAAGGAGAGTGAATCAGAACTATATATCAAATAAAGAAGTATTCAAAACTACTAGATGAGATTTGGATGCCCATGTCATTTCCACACTATACCTGTGAGCCTGTAGAGATGGTCCTAGCAAGAAGTTATGCCATACAGCCATCTGGGTCACCCTTTATCGTAGAGCTGAACCTCAACATCATTGCATAACCAAATGTCCCCTAACCTTGCTGAATTTTGCATTATTCCACGGGTTAATGCCTCAAGCCATCGAGACTATGGATCTCCTCCGATCCAACGGTGGAGATGAGGCCAGGTGCCGAGGTTGAGATTGTTCCAGCTAGTATCATCAACATCAAAAGAAGTATTGTTGTGTTAGTGAACAGAGCTCGCTTTCTCTCCACATTAATGGAGAGGTGTTATCAAATGAATTTCAATTTTAACTATAGTATGAGGTGTTTTAAATATATCAAAAACTTGTGTCTTTTCTTTTAAAATATAAGCCCAACACATCCTTGAATAATCATCAATAAAGGTGAGGTTATATTTATTTTCATTTACTATTGGTACAAGCATAGGTCCACATAAATCAGAATGTATGAGACCTAATTTTCAAGAAGATATAGAAACAAAATTATGAAATGGTTGTTTACTTGTTTCCCCAAGATGCAAGCACCACATAGTGTGAGCTTTCTAGGAATAGTGGAAAGACCTTTAATGCAATGCTCTTTCATAATTCTAATGTTGTTATAGTTGATGTGACCAAATCTAGCATGCCATAATAAACTTGAAGACAAAAGATTATCTCGTTGCATTAGTAGAGTTGAATCTATAGCAGACTTTGTAATAGATGAATCATTATTCAATTTCAACAGTGTACCTTATTCAACGCTAGTCATAATTATTGAATTATCACTTTCTCTATGAATTTCAATTATGTTGTCTTTGTTGTCTGATATGAAAGAGTAACATTAAGTTCCTTTGAAATTACATAATATAAAGAATATCCTTCAATATATAATCTACTAAATGTGAAATTTTTAATCTAATTGATCCAATTCCTGATGGTTTATCAGCGAAATAAACAACACCATCAACATTATCCCTGAAACTTTCAAACAAATATTTTTGAAATGCCATATGACAAGTTGCACTTGAATCTAAAATCCAATTGTCCTCCCATAAAGGAAATGCAATATTAAAAACATTATCAATATTAAATTTGTAGTAAACAACTATATAATGTGTTGATTCATTCACTTTCTTTTTGTTAGAAGATAATTGCTTTGTCTTGTCATTAACTGGCTCTTTCTTTTCATTATTAATCTTCTCCAAAGAAACCCTACAATTGACTGAACTATGACCAATTTTACCACATCTATAACATCTAATATTTGATTTAGACTAAAAAAAATTATGTGTCTGGTCGTGTTGATATATATCTCCCTCATTATTTTTATTGTTACCTCCCCTGCGTCTAAAATTCATTCTACCTCAGCCTTTGGGATTCTTGCCACCTCTGGCAGACTCATTTTGTGATTTATGTTCTTTTTGTGTGCACAAGGTTTATGTATTACCAACAGAAGCAAAGTCTTTCTTCCCAAAATTCTTTTCTCTTTCTGCGATTTTATTCACTAATTTATCAAAATTGATTTCCTTTAATTGTCCATAAGCTTAGAGAGATTCCAAGTAGTGAGAGTATGTAGGGTGTAGGGCCTTGATGAAGACAATTAATTGTAAATCTATTTTAACACCTATGGCTTCTATATCATGGAAAATAACCTTTATTTCAAAAGCCAAATTCATTGGATCATTGTCCTTCATTTCCAAATTCAATAACTTCAATAACAACTAAATAATCTCCAATTCTAAATGTGAATCATAGAGTTTCTTTCAAAAATCTAATGATGCATATGTTGTCTTACAAGAATGAATGTATTTGCTTACCTCTTCTGAAACCGATGATGTAATCATAGCATAGGCTTTATTATTCTTGACTTCCTAGATGACACGTTGTTCGTCATCTGAAACCAATGATGTAATCATGTCAACATAGGATTTATTATTCTTGACATCCTATATGACACGTTGTTTGTCATCATCTGGAGGTTCTGGTGCAATTTCTTTTCCTGTTATGTCTTTCTTTCCTTGGTAAACAACTTGCCACAAAACATTAAAGATGAAGGAACACCTGAGTTTTCTTATCCATTTTGGGTTATTTTCTTTCCTAGAAAGGATAACTCCAACAAGAAGAGTAATGGATATCATGAAATTAAAAAAAAATGTTTATTAATTCTGACGAACTGCAAAAGTTCGTATCAAATATATTTCACCGTTTGTTAAAAACCTGAAAGTATTTTGTTATTTCAATCAACAGTCCGGCAAGGCCTTCACAATAGACAACAATATAATGAACATCAACCAAAGTTTAAAAACTTAATAATTTACTAGATAGAAACAATCATTCTGTTAGCGCTTGAGATTTCACCTCAGGCTGAGAAAGGCAAACCTTCAAGGCAACATCAAACCATTTCACCTCGTAGCTAGCCCTACGGGGTATGAGAAGGCTCTCTTCGGTCAATCTCATTAAGTTTTCAATGGGAAGAGATGACCAATCAAGGTAACACATATATTAGGCCATTAAACTGATTTGAAAGTTGATTTGGGGGTTTTTTGGGGTTTTTTGGTGGCAAGTTGAGGATCTGCAATTTAGGGTGCGGGGATTGAGCTCAGTTTTTGCAGGT
>APFE030560544.1:0-21575 GCA_000404065.3 Pinus taeda
AAACCCAATTTCCTATTGGTAGGTTTGCTAGTAACACACGTGGAACATGTGCTTACATATCTTGAAACACTTTCATTCATGCAAGGCCAATAACAATACCTTTGAATTTGTGCAACTACTTTTCCTACACCAAAGTGACCAACAATAAGAGAAGTGTGGGCTTCCCTTATGACATTGACTCTTTCACCCTATGGAACATATAATTTGCAAAGATGATACAACAACTTGTTATGAAAATGATAATCTAACTCTTCACATGATTTCCTTGAATCAAAGTTGTGTAAACATATTTAAAATCACCACCTTGTGCATACTGTTCAATGTAACTTTCATGCATGATTGAGTTATGCTTAAGAATGACAAATGAATTAACAATAGGCCTTGATAACATATCAACAACTTTGTTGTATATAGCTTTCTTGTACTTGATTACCAAATGGAACTAATGTAGAAATTCCATCCACCTGAAATGTATATCTTGTTGTAGCTTGGTTTTCAATTGTAAATATTACAAAGGTTGATGGTTAGTATGAATAATCATTTCCTTGCCCGTCAGATAGTGCTTCCATTTATTCATGCTTTGTACCAAAGGATACAACTCTTTATCATAAGTTAGATAGTTAATTACTGCATTAATAAAGGTTTTAGAATGAAAATAAATAGGCATACCATGTTGCATCAAAACTGCTCCCATGGCATAATCACTAGCACTGGTTTGAATCTTAAATGGTTGCTTAATATCTGGAAGTGCTAGAACTGGTGTTGTAATTATTTTCTCTTTCAAAGTATCAAAGAAATTTTGCTAATTACCTCCCCACTTAAAGAACTGTTTCACACTTGTCAATGCATGAAATGGTGCTACAATGAGAGAGAAGTTAGCTATAAATTTTCTCCAATATTGGGTTGCTCCCAAAAAGATCCTAACTTTTATGACATCGTTGGGTTTAGGGAAATTCACAATCACTTCAACTTTTAAGGGATCAATTTTCAATTCACCCCTTCCTACAATATGACCCAAATAAACCAGCGGGGTTTTCCCAAATTCACACTTAGACATCTTCAAATACAATTTATCTTTCTCTAGGACATATAAAACTTGTTTCACATGCTTCGCATTCTATTCATAAGTCTTATTGAAAATTAGAATATCATCTATGTAGACTATGACAAAATCATCTAGGAATGGTCTCAACACATCATTCATAACTCTCATGAATGGTGTAAGTGCATTGCAAAGCCCAAACAACATAACTAACCACTCAAACAAACCTCATTTTGTCTTGAAAGAATTCTTCCAAATATCACCTTCAACAATCCTTATCTCATGGTAACCACTTCTCAAATCCATCTTAGTGAAATAAAGAACATCGTTTAACTAATCTGGAAAATCATCAATACGAGGAAGAGGATAATGATTATTTACCGTGATTTTGTTCGAATATCTAAAATCCACACACATGCACCATGTACCATCCTTATTTGGACCCAAGATGATAGGAAAACCAGAAGGAGATGTGCTAGGGCTCATAACCCCTTTGCCAAACAAATTTTGAAATTGCTTCATGATTTTTTCATTCACCAAAACTGACATTTTTTACATGCCAATGTTTGGAAGAGGAGAATCCTGCTGTAATTGAATCTCATGTTGGATTGCTCTTTTAGGAGGAAATTGTTCGAGTTCCTGAAACATCTTATCATATGTGTTAACAAGTTCAGCCAAATCATTCTTGAGTTTTGAATCACATCCTTAGAAAGCTTCATATTCAACAATATCTTTGGGTTTGATCATCAACAACACAAGATTATTACTAGCATTAACAAGCCTTTTCATATGATCAACACTTGCAAGAGATAAGTTCATCTTCTTGCAATGTGCTCTAACAATATACTAAACACCATCTTTAAAAATATGATAATTTTTCTCATGGCGATAGAATATGAATTTTTGGTCATAGAAGTATGTAATCCCTAAAACAATCTTGCTTATGTCAAGTGGTACACCATCAACCTCGACCTCATCAATAAAGTTTGTAGTGATGGAAAATTTTAGTTTACACTTTCTTGTCACCTGCAATTTGGCATTTTCACATACCCAACCCAAAGGGTAAGGTTTAGGATGAGGTGTAGTTTCTAATTTTAGTTTCTTGACATCTTCTTAAATAAGGCTAACATGGGGTCCATTATCAAACAAGGTATCAACTTTGGTAGGTTTTGTAATGACACTTATACGGAAAAGGTCAATATTTTCTTTATCATTTTGAGACTCAATAAGGTTACTATAAGAACTTTTACTTGCAATATAAGCTTCACCTTTGAATCCCATTGCTATGATTTTGATTTCATCACCTGAATTAGATCCTAGATCTTGTTGAGTTGTTGCAACAATATTTTTCTTCCCCTTGTTATTGAACTTCTCTGGTGTCATTTAAGGATGTATTTTCCAACAATGGTCTTCATCATGGCCTTATTTAGAACAATGTTTATAGGAAAGTTTCTCTCCCTTTTTCCTGATTGCAGCATTCCTAATTTTTCCTTTGCCTTTAGACTTACCCTTTCCTTTGTATCCATATTTAGATGGTTTCTTGCTAGTCTCTTCAGGAACATTCTTCCCTCTTGCTTCTAAATGAGTTGCATGAACACATACTTCATCGAGATTAGTGGAATTAAACATAAGAATTGTATGTCTCAACTAACTATGTAATCCACCTATGTATTTAAGGAGAGTGTCTTGTGAAGACAAATCTACACCCAATATTAAAGCTCTTCTTCTAAATCCTTGTGTGTAACATTAAACACTTCAACCTTTAGCTCGTCTAAAGTTTTTTCAATCCATAATTTATTTTTTCATATAAGCAAGTGGATAAAATTTCCTTTTTAATGCAACTATAAAATCATTCTAGGAAGAGATAATTTTACCACTTTTATTCAAATCTTCTTGAGTTCTGGCCTCCCACTAGACGAGGACTACACTTTCCAAATGAAGAGAAGAAAGTTGGATCTTAGTCACATCATCCTTTATCCTTTAAATCCTCCAATAGTTTTCAATTTGACAAACCCAATTATCCAACTTTTCAACATTTACTTCCCCATTGTGCATAAGCAATTCAAACTTGACATCAAGCTTAAGAATATGAGACTTAGCAAGTGGTGAAGTGATGCGGAAGCATCTAGCACTCATCATTAAAGAAGGACTCCAATGCAGAGCAAGGAATAGGACGTGAACAATCGAAGCAAAATAGGGGAAATTATGTTCAAAATAGAGCTAGTTTGATAGAACGGATAAGTCTCTAGACGACTTAAATAAATGTAATATGCCATGTATGCGATTAGTTGAGAGTTTTGAGGAAAGTATGTGATCGGATCCTTCACAGTGATCCGATCCGATGTTTCCTTATATATATATATATATATATGATGATCCTACGCATTCAATATAGATAGAGAGATAGAATACAAATAGATAATAATTTTTAAACGAAGTGTTCAAAATGTAGTCGAGAGGAGAACTCGTCCTAAGGTTGAAATGCCTTAGATCTGTAATCATATCGTGTGTAATATGAAATAGTGTGTTCTTAGTGTTGATTGTGCGCCTGTGTGTATTTCATATATATATATATATGTGTGTGTGTGTGTGTTAATGGTTTGAAGTCCTGTGTGATAAGTGTGTTGATCGACCATCGATCACTGTAGGATCGATGGCGATCCAACAATATCGAGTTAACTGTTGTGTCATGTTTAAACCAGAGTATGGAAAAAACCGTGTTAAGTGCAGAGATCCATCAAATAGTAGAGGATCAATGGCATAGGCAGAAAGGAATGAGAACCGTCTGATGGGAGAGATCGACGGTCATCGCATGGTAGAAGAGCACAAAAGTTAATTCACGAGGGAAGTGGTTTCTCGAACCATAAGTGGTATTTCGGGTGAGGTCTAAGTGGTAACCAAGATTTCAAGGAAGGCTTCCAATTCCACTCATCAAGTGACACGTAGCAGCGAGGAAGAGAGAGGAAACTGCTTTTCGGGCGATTAATCCTCGTGCTACTTGTCCACCCGAAATCATTGGAGGATCCATCATGCAAGTTGGTTGATTAGCGATCGGAAAAAGGAGAAGGAGATGGAATTGTGATATGTCGATATGCAATTAAGCGATGCACCGATAACCATTGGATCAACGAATGAAATCGATGGCAAAGATTGGGAGACTCGAGATCGATGAACGGATAGTGTAGTGGAAAGGCGATGGACTGAGGAGTGGACCCATCGATAGTTATGAAAGTGGGTTTATAATATATGAGGTATGGCCTTAAGGGATTCGGGCGCTTGTTCCTATGTTTCACGTGTCATTCCTGTGTATTTCGATATGAAGTGTGGTCCCGATTTTAAAGGATTATGGCCTAAACAAATTAAAATATGCTTCTGATAGGTTTGTGGGCCATAACCCACAGGCCTAAGGATTGAAAATGTTACAGAAAGGGGAAATTGGTTTACGTCCAAAAATATCCTTTCATCATGAAGATGGTGGTGAAGATGGAGGTGAAGATGGGAGTGATGGAGGAGGTGGTGGTGGAGGCTTTCTCCCATCACCACCATTACCTTTTGGATAATTTGAACTCTCTCCTTGCAACCTAGTTTTACTCTCTTCATACAAAGCTTTCACCATTTCAAAAATATCATAGAAATTCTTTTTGAAAGATCTCTCATCCTCATACATCATCTCATGTCCTTATTCATGTGTCATGATTGGTGAAGTTTTAGGAGTTTGTGACCTCCTTGATCCAATTTGAGGGTTTGGCTCTTCAATCTCTTCTCCTCTTTTGAAGTTCAATCTTGTTGTAGGATTTCTCTACAAATCTCGCTCTGAGACCATGTAGAAAATTTGATGTAGGTTAACCCATAATGCAATATAAATCAAACAAGAATATTATAACCTACTTCTACTATCAATTTGTGGATGCTTAAATATCGAGCTGAACAATATAACTAGAAGAAGAAGAATCAATGCACAATACACATGAAAATACTTTGGGAAAGCCTCAGCTAAGAACCCCACTATCTGTATTATCATACAAGGTGGAAATACATAGTAATTATACAAAGCCTTAGCTCTCACAGCTAGCCAGATCTCAGTACAATCCTCACATATGCTCACAAGGAATCTTGGCTTCTCTCAAGCGTTCCTCTCTACCCTCCAAGCCACTATTTCATTGCGCTGTTCCTCTGGGATGATTCTCCTGTTACCAAGTGTAACACTCTCTCACAAACTGTCAGAATTGCGTAATCCTCAAGGAATGATGCCTTGACTACATGCATGAGTTTTCTTTATAAGAAAAGACATGCAACTGATAGTATACTGTCCTTGACTTTAATTTCGACTAGGTTTTTCTCAGAATAGACATGCATGAGTTTCTAATGAGGGAATCTTTAGTTAACTGGAATAGCACTAGTTGAGTGCATGCATGCGTCAGCTGATTGTTAACTCACTATTAATTCCTCAAACAATTTGGAACTAATTTAACTAGGCTTAACTTAGTAAACTGAGTTAACTAATTACAACTCAAATATAACTCAATCTTATCTCCTTAATTTAAGGGATAACTCTGCATGAACTTCAAAAAAGACTCTAACTTGAATTCTCCAACTAATTAATTAAATGAATTAATTAATTATTTCCAAGTAGCCGTTAAGACTAAATTCGATTTTAAATTCTCAATTTAATTAAGGAAAAATTAAATTGGAATATTTTTGTTGCCATAGTTTCAACACCCCCTCTCAATAAGAAAGAGATTATCTAACCATCACCAATATTGTCTCTTTGGAACATCGAATTTACACTTTGACAATGCCCTTATCATTGTCAGCATCTTGCTCCTCTGTAAAAATATACTGCAGCAACAGATCTTCCAATCATCAGCAGCTTCTTTACCTTGCATAGCCACGGTACTCACAAATAACTTGTTCTCCGGTCTCGGAACCTACATCCAAAGACTATTACAAATTAATGGAGTCCAGGGAAAATTTTATATGGACCCCCCTAAATTATATATATAACAAATGGGCGAATCCCCATGATACAGAGGAAAAATGGAAGGTGATTTTATCAATAATATAATATGTTTATATAATTTTTTTGGCGAATCTCTCACTAAATTATATTATCTTGTAAAATCATGGTGAATCTTTCATTGGATTATAAAATCTTGTTAGATATTGGCAAATATTTCACTGAATAGTAAAGGCTTTGTAAAGGGCTAACAAAGTTCATAATGAGTATTTCTTGTAATGGCTTGAAGCCTTGCTAATCAATCCATCAAGAACCAAAACAAGTATATTCCTTATATGGAATATAAAGATATTTCTCATGAAAAGTCAATTAGGTTTAGCACAGGTGTTAGGGAGAATTCCTACATGTGACAATGTGTTGGACTCATAATGAGTATTTATTGGAATGACTATGAGCCTTGTTTTCTAAGCAATCCCTCGATGACTGAAATATGTATATTACTCATATGGAATATAAATATATTTTTCATGTATTCAAATATAAATATATGAGCGAGGAGTGGGAAATGAGCCACAATAAGTCCTTAGAAAATTGACATGAAGAAGATAAGTGCAAAAAATAAAAAAGGTGAAAATGGAAAAATTGAGAAGAAATACAAGGGAAAAATGGTGAAACAACAAATTGATAATCCATGGGAGGACCAATGATTAGAGATAGTGAGGGAATATTTTCCCTCAGCCTAGGGGTAACAAAGGTAAACATTATAACTCTCACTTATGCAAGTGTAGCTAAACAAACATTAAGCTCTATGCCAGTCATGAGAGGGAGGAAATATGGGAAAGAAATGTGAGAACAAGAATTTAAATGGAACAAAGCATTGGGATTACAATCCTTGCTCTTTGAGTTTGGGTACTTCCTTTGAGGCCTATTGAAAAATTAGGAATGATCTATCTATGTATCTTGTTATGTAATTAGTTCATAAAATAGTTGCCAAGTAGCTATGTTAGAGCATGGATTTTGTGATTTTTTTTTTACTCATCCTACCTATCTTTAGATGGAGATGAACAAATATGAGTATTGGAAATAGAATTCTCCCATTTTTTTCTTGTAACAAATTGTATAGGTATAGCCATGTCCATCATTAGGTATGCCCCAACTGTATCAACCATATTCCCAAACTGAAAACTTTTTAGTACTAAAAAGCATAAAAAATCCAGCATTACATACTAAAAGAACATATTAATAAAATTTGCATGGTGAAGATTAGCACGAAAGGGTATATCGCATAAAGGTCTGCAATAGAAATCAGCCTTAAAACTCCTGCAGCCAAGCAAGACAATGATAATAAGCCCATGTCTCCCTTGGAATTTTATGTATGAAGATGAAACCCCAAAACCCAAAGCCCTAGCCGAAAATAAGTGAGAACCCCTCGCATTAGTCAAAGAAGAGGTTTCTGCCCTGCAAAAATGCTCAATATTTCAAAGCAATGTCCTTAAAATGTAGAGCCCTACATATATTCGCAAGAGCTAAGAAGGAAGATGAGATTTTACTATTTGCGAGAAGGTAAATAGCATGATCATGATTTAAGTAATGTTTTGTTAAATTTCAAGGGTTGTTGCTTGCAATTCAACTCAAAAAAATTATAATGTAATTAACTTATTTATTCTTTATCTTACAGTATTTTTTGAATTTCGAGTTTTTACATCTTAGTATCATCCTCCCAGCAATCTGAGCGCAAAGAAGCCTATCATGTGGCAAGGAATCTTTTTTTCTACTAGGGTTTTCGATTTTAGACCAACATTGGAAAACTTGGCTCAGTATGAATAAAAATAAGTTTTGAATATTTAGTTTTTAAATATACACTAATTAAAAAATATTTTATATAACATTTGAAAATTAGGAGAGATTTAGTTTTCAGTTTTGAATATTTATCTTTTAAATGTATATTAATTACAAAAATCTAGGGAGAGATGTAGTTTTGAGATAGATTAGTACATAAGTGTTGTTATGATTTTGCTTGGTGAATTTCAATTTTAAGATTGTCTATATTGACAAAAATTATTACAGAATATTTAAATTTTAAAATGAATATACATGGTCACCTTAGGTACTATGATTGTTTCCTTAAGATGATAAAAAATGAACTTGCTAGAATCTAACAACACTTTAGGATACCTCTAAGGACACATATAAATAATAATTATAGTTATCATATTAAAATAATAATTATGTTTTAATTTAACGGAGTCAACATAATATTATATTGAAATGATGGTTAATTTTCCATATATATATATATAATTAGAACTTGTAACTTGAAATGACCTCTTTATTTTTTGGAATTAAATTAATATCTCTCTCCTCTCTCTCCTCTCTCTCTCTCTTCTGATATATATATATATATATATATATATATTTATTTATATATTTTTATTATGTTTTGTGAGTGACCTCCTTGTGGAAAAATATCATGTTTGAGTGATGATTATATAAATAAACCATTACAAATTTAATTATATCTCAATTCAAAAATTGAAAGTGAAGATAATCATTCACTCACAAATTTGGACAACTTGTAATTATAATTATCAAATCACTTTCCCTTTATATAATATTGTCTCATCAATAATTTTTATACCAAGTTAATTAATTATAATTTAAATGAATTTAAAAAAAATAACCATTAAGATAGAAAGTGATTAAGTCGTTAATATACCATATTTTACTGCACACAAACTATAAAATATAAAGAAACAAAAAAAACATTTTTCTCATGATATTAGAAAACCTAAAATCTCCCAACAACTACTAGTGCTTCTAGCTTTTTTCAACCCCATAATTGACTAATTTTTATTTTAATTTAAAATGAAAAAAAAGATTAATTAAGTGGATAGATGTCTTTGTTTTGGAATAGGGTTTCACAATCATGATCAATCTATGAAAACCTCCCAAGTGATATGTAGAATATGGGCACATAATAGGCGAAGATCATAGGTGCTTCACCTGATCAAAACCATAATCAAAAGTGAACCATATCCCTATATTAAAAAACCTTACATTTTGCAAATCCAATAAGCTATATGCCTATGTAAAAAACTCTTACATTTTGCAAATCAAAGTATACTACTTTAAGGATTCATAATATACCTCTCTTTTGATACACACCAACCTAGATCCATCCTTAGTTAAGGTGAATGGGAAATTAGAATGAAAACATAGTGAGTGGGAAATGAGAATCAAAACTGAGGGTTTTGAGGGATACCAAGAGGAAGAGGGAGAAGATGGATATAGGCTAGTTTATGAGAATCAAAACCTAGCCAGTGGGAAATGAGAATCAAAAACTGATGGTTTAGACACATATGAAGAGGAAAAAGGAGAAGATGGATCTAGGCTAGCTTAATTCCCCCTTTAAAAAGAATATATTCCACATGAATATCATGGGAAAGACCATGGGTTCTCATAAACTTGGAGCTCAAAAACCACTGGTAACTTCACAGAACAAGACAACATCCTTGTATGCAATTAAAAAACCTCCCAAATGATAGATAGAATATGGGAACTTAATAGACAAGGGTCATGGATGCTTCACCTGATCAAAACTAGAATATAGACACTTAATAGGAAAGGGTCATAGACATTGCACCTCATCAAAACCATAATCAAAATTCATCAAAACCAAAATATGGGCACTTAATAGGAAAGACCATAATCAAAATTAAACGATATCCCTATGTAAAGAAAATATTACATTTTACAAATCCAAGTATACTACTTTAAGATATCCCTATGTAAAAAAAATCTTACATTTTGCAAATCCAAGTATACTACTTTAAGAATTCATAGCATACCTCTCTTTAGATATACACGAGCGAAAATCCATCCCTCTCTAAGCTTGAGAGATCGACAAATCTTGGGAGATCGATAGTTCAAGCTAATGCAAAATGTGAAACAAAACTGAGGGAGAGAGAGAGAGAGAGGGAGAATGAGAAGATGGATTTAGGATGGTATAATTCCCCCCTTTAAATAGACTATATTCCACATGAATCCCATGGGTTCTTATAAATCTTGAGCTCAATAACCAGTAATGGACAAAACAATATCTCTTGATATAATAAAAAATAATAATGTAGAATATTCATTTTTACATAGAGTTACTTTTATTTTTATTTCAAATTTACCTTTATTTAACAAAAATTGATTAAAAAATTTAATAACCTAATTTTTTTACATAAAATAATAACGTAGACTTTTCATTTTAACATAGGGTTATTAATTATCAAATCTCTAGATAGATACAAAGTTAAAATGGATCTAGGTTTGTTTAATTATTAATTATTATAATTATTAATTTTATTTTTAATGTAATTTCTATTTTTATGTAATTTCATTGAGTCAAAATATTTTAATTTTTAATTAATTAACTAATCAATTTTTTTAATATGATTGAGTCATAATGTTTAGATAACATAACATGACATTACAATATCTTTTCCATACCAAAAATGTAATAACATTAAATTAAAAAAAAAAAACTATAAAATATTTGATTGTAAATTGAGAGATGGTTTTTGGGCATGTGGTATTGATAAGTCATGGTATTCGCCCATGGTATTGTAACAAAGCATGTTCACAACTTAATAATGTCCATGGTAAAGTGGGGGTGAATATCCATGGTTAAAAAAATTGTTATATTATAAGTATTAAATTTTTATGTCCTCATTAATAAATTTTAAATACGGTTACAAAATTTTTAGAGTAACTTATATGGTAAAATGGATCTTAATTTATAACTATTATTTATATCTCATATATTTGAATGTGATAAAGGGATTTAGATATATCTTAAAAGTAATTATAATTATTTTTCTTTTAGATTTAATTAAAAATGTTATAAATTAAATTTCAAATTAAAATATTTATAAATATTCTTGATTATGAAATGAGAGATCGTTTTTGGGCATGTGGTATTGGCCCGTGGTATTAAAAAAATTGCACCCAATATAAGGTATTAAATCATTTTAATCTCCAAAACCAGGGGCAAATATCAAAATTCAGCGATTTTAAGGGAATATGATTTCCCAAAACCAGCGAATCGGGCCAAATGAAGGTTTTGTTAGTTTATCTGCCCATTTTTTATTTTGGGCTAAAATCAAAAAATTAATTATTTTTTAAATAAAATTGGGGCTAATTATATGAAAAGGATTTTTAATAAAAATTCACCCTCTTAAAATATAAAAACCCTGAAATTTCACGTTTGGGCTATAATTCGCCCCTAAAATTTACCATGTACATATCAGATATAGAGAAATAACACACTGTAGCATTCTTATCACGATTCATTAAAAAAAAATTTTATGGCCTAAGTAATCAATGAATACCAACTATGAACAAAATTATTCAACATCACCTCTAGGATCTAGGCTATCCCATTACAATTAGTGATATGTTTTTATCAAGATACCAATTAATTTTCAATAATCCTTCCATCTAGGAAGTTGGCTATTTATGTAAAGGTGTAGACATCCTTGTTAAATTTCAAGGAGTAACATCCTTGGAGCAATGTTGACTAATTAAACTTTGATATGCCATAATGACTATGAGAATTCATTCATATATATTTTCAACCATTTATAAAATTTTAGAAATACTAGTTACATAATCTCAAACTATTTATAATTATTACCTATTTAATAAAAATTTAAAATAAATATTTTATAATAATAATAATATTTTGAAGACCACAATTTGGAATTCCCTAACATATTTAGATTTATATCCTACTTTAACTTTATTACAATTTTCATTCACTCTCCTATATATCATCCTACCATTTTCACTTACAAAATTTATATAACCACCAAGTGACTCTTATTTTATATAGACTTATCTTATCCTTATTTACAATAATGTTGACTAAAATAATAACACTTAATTTTATTTTTTTATCTTTTTTTTCATCCCAAAATTCATTTTCAAATAAAATATATATCCAATATTATCTATTTATTTTTCATATTTTAACCTTACATTATAACTCTATTTTTTTCCACAATTCACAATCAAAATAACTTGTAACTATTTAAGTGTTAGTTTAAAAACATATACTTTTGGGTGTCACTAAAATACATAAATCGAGATCCCTCTTCTGCACATGAAATAAATAAATGCCTATGCACAACCCTTGAAAAATAAAAAATGAAAAAAAGAAAATATCAAAATTTTTGAAAATAATGAATAAGGCAAAAGAAGAGAAAGGCTTCTGCCATAGATTGGCAATGCAATTAAGTTCGCTGGGGTACTAACCAGGCGCGCTGGAAACGAAGCAATTCTTGTGTTCCTACGTGACTCTATCAGGGTACTGTCTATGTCTTCTCACAGCAAAACAACATGGGAGATGGAACTTAAACTCTAACAATCATATTACTTGTGCACCAATACACCCCTAATCCCCAATCAAAACAACTAAGTTGACTTGGCTTCGACTGTGTGTTAATCGATCAACAACATGGCAGGTGCTACATTATTAAATAAAGCTAGCGTGGAAACCACGATCATCAAAGAATTGAACAATACTTCCGTAAGGGTTAGACTCACCTTTCATGAAACAAGGTCCATTTAGAGGGCTGGAGTTCTACGAGTGTGTCATCAAGTGTTGTAGTGGCTACAAGCACCCTCGAAAATTTTGGCTCACATGCAAATTTTAGAGACTACATTGGATCCTGCAATTGATTATACTTAGTCACATACTGGTAAGTTAATGATTTCAAGATCCCCTCCTTCATCCTAAGAGATGTTCCCATACTCTTCTTCATGCAACATGTGTCATCATTGGGCATAGGGGTTGTTGTTTATCATGCAAAGGGAATCTTGTTTTTCTTTAAGAGAATTGTGTGCATATGAGTGGTCATCATTGTATAGACATGTTTCACTTTCACTTCATGCACTCTTGCCACAAAGGTTGTTGCATCAAGAAAAGTATGTCTTATGCATTATGGATGGTCTATGTTGTGTCATTAAGTGTCTGTGTGTGATCACAATCAAGTCCTATCAATGTTTACATATGTTTGTCTAATCTCACACTTAGCCATTTTCCCGACAAACTTAGCCTCAATTTCCTTCCCAAAACTGTGTGCTTTGCTTCTGAAACCATCAAGTTTCCTCCATTGCCTATTGAAATCTCACAGCCCGTAGAGAACCCATCCAACACTGCTCCCCAGAAATGCATAGACTAGTCAGGTAGCCAACACTTCTCTCTAGAAATGTGTAGATCAGTTCGGCTACCCTCCATTCATGAACTACGCAGAGGTGTCTGCCAAGGACCCCCATCCCACAACAGTGTCTTGTGCCTCAAAACTGCACAGTGTGTTCAAGTTGACTAATTGGTCTTACATGTAGAAATTACATAGATGATCCTCGCATGGCCTCGTCGTAACAAAAGTCACTTCCTTCTGAAACTACACCGATCCATCGCATAGTGACTACAAGAAAATTTGACATGCTGAGATCTCTCCCAAGGAGTTGAGGAAAAGGACCAAGAGACCAAGTAATGAAAAATATCACGACTGAATGAAACCTCCACCAAATGCATGACCATCTCAAGGGTAAGTATGGTAAGTAAAGAACACCTTTCATAGTACACCTCTTACTTGATTTTGCAAGACTTCTTGTCATTTTCATATCATCCTGTCCTCAGTAACATGCATGTGTGCAAACAAAAAAGTCGTTTCATGTGTTTCCTCCATAGTTTTTACTTTCTTTTAACTTGTTTGACTAACTGTCATCTTCGACATGTTGATTGATATGTCATGCTTGCGACCTTGTTCTACTGATTTTGAAGTTTGTGTTTAAGTTGTTTTCACTATGTAAACATCTATCACACTCACACATGATGTTGTAAGTAATATCGTGCAAGTGTCGTCAGATCATCCAAATGTCTATTCGAAGTGTTGCACTTGTTGCTCTCACCATTAAACAATACCTCAATCAGTCACAATGAGCATATGTCGTCTTTTTGTTTTGAGGTGTCTTGTCCTCGAGTCATGTTGAGTGTGTCTTTGAAATATCATGTATTGATGAGTTCACTCACTCAAACACTTATCCATGTTTCTAGAAATCTGTCGACTGGACTACTCCCCATCATTCGAACCTCCGCTGAGCTTCAATGCACAGTCTTAGCCCTCAGTGATCATGTAGTCTTGCCTAAAATTATGGAGAGATTAAAGTTGCCTCCTAGGCACTCTGCACTATGCAATCTTGGAATCAATCTTATTGACTCTCACCTAGAATAGCACAGAAGTTGCTCAATAATCTATCTCAATCTATGCTGCCTACAAGCAAATATTTCAAGCTTCTCGCTCGTCAACTGAAGAGTTTGACTAGGCAGTCAACCTAGGAATCACTTCTACAAAAAATTGCACAGAAGCCTCCATTATTCCAACCTCCACTGAATGAAGAAATTGTGTAGACATGAAAAACATGCACCCACTGCCTGTCACTACATCATCCTTGAGATTTTCACAGTTTTGTCATCTAGTCACCTTGCTAGACGACTTACTTCTCCTCCTGAAAACTATGCAGATTTCATGGGCTTTCCTCCAGCTTCCAAACACTCTGCTCAGCCCAAAAAGTGTGAATATATGTCCTACAATCCAGCCTCCCAATTATGCGTATTTTTGGCAACCAAGACACCACACCCCATTGCCAGCCTCCCTGGAGAATCTATGCAACTTTCACCACCAGTGTCATCCCTGTTGCTTGCACTGCCCACCTAGAAAATTTACACATATCTTCCCTTCATCCGAGATGGATCCCAGAGATAGTCCCTATTGCTCCAGACTGCCCACCTCAATGTCTGAGTGACCTTTGTGCAATTTTCCTTAAATGTGCCCTGGAGTCCGCATCCCAGCCTGAAATGTGCTCTATGCAGTTTCAGAGACTTGTCCTTTCTCCCAATCACCTGCCCCCAAAAGTTAAAGATGATGCATCATGGTAGACTAGAAGATGTCTAGATTTAATTTCATCTCGTCATGAGTGACTGCAGATATAGGTAAATGGATGAGACACGGCATGACAATGAATGAGATGAACAAGAATCCAATGCTAGAAGACTTTCTTATGGTTGGACAAACACATGAAGCATACCAAGTAGCAAGTGAAGGAGACAATTGCGCATGCATGCAACATCAAGCGAGCACCAAGACCATAGAGTGGATTCGCCAACTTGTGAAGTAGGAAAGTGTTCACTCTATGGACAAAAGAATCCCCTCTAGCCCTAAAGTGGGTCTAGTCACAGCAAAGACAAAACAACAATCAATTCCCTTAAATGGTCGTTGTTGGAGGCCTACCTCAAACTGGTGGTTGATGAAGTTTCCGTTGCACTGCTCCAGCTTCTGTTTCTTTCTCCTTAATGAGAAATAAACCTGAAACACCGCAAGAAAACAACAAAGCACGTAACCAAGAACAACAATGATCTATTTACTTATAAAGTCAAGAAATTATAAGCTATCAAGTAAATTTTGCACAAGATATAGGAAATCATCATTGATTTTTTTTAAATGAATCAAGAGCAAAGTTTACAACCAAGTCTTGATGTCGTAAGCCTTCTCAGAGGGTCCAGTCAGTATGTCTCTTCAAGCATTCACTCTCAAGAATGGGTCTCCAAAATAGATGATATCTCGCTCTCACTCACAAGCTCTAATACAAGGTTAAGGCACCTCACAACCTCTTACCAAACTATTAGCGATTCCACACTTGTCACACTCACACCAAAGTTATCTACTTAGTTTCAAGGCAAACTCAAAAGAACAACCCAACACTTCCCAACTAAAGAACTAGTAGATCATAGCAATGGTTAGTGATTTTATAGGAGAAGGAGTCTCCATGAAATGAGGGAAATAGAGCTTATCCTCAAGGGAGGTTGCAAAAGAGCCAGAACCACCATCCTAGAGGAGGAAAGGTGACCAAAACTGACCCAACAACCAGCTTTAGAAACACCCAGAAGGCCAACTGTTTGAACAAATTAGCTAATTCTTGATTGTCGTAGGTCATGAAATAAGGTTCAATGATGACATCACAAGGAGGCAATGCATTCAGACCAATCATCCCAACAAATAGCTGGAAGCCTCGCGCCGAGCCCTAAAATTCGACCGTCGTGGGAAACGCGTGTACACCTGCAACGATGTTGCAACTAGACTGTTCATGACCAGTGATTGTCATGTATATTAATGCCTTACTCATGACGAGACAGAAAATTAGGAAAACGGGTCAGTTCTTCAGCATCAAAGAGAACTGTTTAATCCTTTTGCATAAGTGGGAAGATATGGACATGTGTATTTCATACATGACACAACAGAGGGATTGAGATGAGGACAGTGACAAATTACAATGTAACACCCCCGAAAGTTAAAGATGATACATCATGGTAGACTAGAAGATGTCTAGATTTAATGTCACCTCGTCATGATTGATTGCAGATATCGGTACATGAATGAGACATGGCACGACGATGAATGAGATGAACAAGAATCCAATGCTAGAAGACTTTCTTGAGGTTGGAAAAACACATGAATCATACCAACTAGCAAGTGAAGGAGATAGATGTGCATGTGTGCAACATCAAGTGAGCACCAAGACCATGAAAGACTTCGTACACCTTTCCATACGGAGGTGAAGCTATGATACACAAAGAGCACACTCATTGCTCAATAGCACTGCAACTCAACATGGACACCACCATCAACATGAACATACTAACACTATCATGTAAAGTCATGTGATGGGTCATCTTGACCGCATCAATATTGTGGGCCATATTTCTATAGTCAATGTAATGTAACATGGAAGTTAAAGAGACCCACATGTAAATTTGAAGAGTCATGTAATTCAAACAATCATGAGAGAAGTCAAACAGTCACAAGGGTTAGTTTCACCCTTGGCTATATATATACCCCTCATTTGTACATGCAAAATAATTTTCACCTTGGCTCCTCTCACATAGCCTTGAGAGTCTATAGTCTTTTCTTTGGGGAGTGAGTAGTGGCTCTAATGCCCTGCTATCAAGGTTAGTGATGTAATGGTCTACAAATGTGTCTTGGAACTTTCACTTAATTCAGAATCTTGTTAACAGGCTGACACGTTCTCACACATGTATTGTATTCGTTTTTAAGAGTATTATTTAGTCACTTGTAATGCATGTTGTTTTAACCTGTATTAAGACAATTGAACTATTTCATTTGTTTTAGTACATATGCTATTGGAAATGTACTATATCATTTGTTAATGTTGTCTCACCCATTTGGGCTATCATGCCGGGCACTCAATAGATTCATTCTTGTAAACTTGTTATAACACCTGTCGCACTCGTGTGGACTATTCCACAGGGTGTTGTACATGCTATTGGTTGACCTTGTGTTTGTGACTACTGCATCTCTGTGGACTACTCCGCTGAAGACTTCACATGTCTTGTTGTATTGTGTGTCCCTAGTGGAGTTGGGACTTTTCTCTTTCAACTTGTGACTCACTTCCACCTTCTCCCTCTACGGTGAAATAATTTTGACACAAGCGACACTAAGCACTAAAGAGGCAAGCAAACCTCATTGTTCAAAGACAAATTAAACCACTCTCATGTGCTGACAAGTAAGAGCTAAGGAAAATATTTAATATAATGGAAATTGGGCCATGATACTAGATGGGACTCTTACACGAAGCAATGTGAGGTCTAATTGGGACTTCATACCAGGGATATTCCCTGAATGTTGGCAGATCCATCACCATCAACTCATCCCAAAATTTTTATTCCTTTAATCTCCCTAGCCTTAAATTTATATCAACCATAGTTCTAGTCTTTTGTTCGGTATTTTTATGTTTAATTTGGATTTAGTTATAATTCATGTGCTACGTTATAATTTACCAAATTCTTGAGTTAATTAGAATTTTTTGATGTACTAAATTAAAAAAATTTCCCACATTTTGAAAAAATCCTAAATAATTGGTTGATCATCATGTTGTACGTAATTTTCATTGCAAAATTATTAATTCATCACACAAACTACAATGTACCAATTGCAAGAAATGAAATTGTCTATAATTGTTTACAAATGTATGAATTTTAATTCAACTTATATTGTTCCCTACAACACTTAAATTAATTAAAATGTGTAGTAAAACACATTTTATTAATGTTATAGACTATAAGTCAATAGGGAATGTGATTATTGTATAGTGACGGTTGGTACAATGACAATGTGTATCATGTAGTAATGTGTATATGGTATCATTTGGTATGGTGGTAGTGTGTGCATATCTATAATTATTGTATCGTTTTCACTAGTATGCCAGTGACAGTGGTTGGTATGGTAGTGCAAATGATAGCATATTGTATAGTATTATCTATATGAATCATGCTGGATGGTATAATAATAGCTATGTGGACTAGTTTCATAAGTGATCACAATTATGGACTAGCTTTAATACAAACGGAGTATATAATTTTAAGGAACAACAATAATGTATTATATATATATATATAACTTGAATGATAAAATTTTACAGAAAGTGGTCTTCATATAAATATTCCTATGTGGGTTGCTTTTCATTAAGAGTCATGTCACTTCATTAACATATGACCTTTCATTATTATACTTGCTGGAAACTACGTCACTACTGCGGGGTGAATTAGTAGTGATAGAAAATATACAATCTTAAAACATTTTCACCGAAATAATTAATCAAACACTACATAGCATATCATCAACAAAATTAAGTTAACAAACCATATAAAACAATCAATATAATCATGCATAGGAGACACAAATCACATCACATGGGGACACAAGATGTTTGGTAGAAAACCTACATGGGAAAAACCACGATGTTGTTGTTTTTCTACTGCATTAATTTTGTTATTTCTTTATGTTAATTTGGTAGCTCGATGAGAAATATCAATCATGGGACTAGATTCTTGTTTTCGAGAGATCCAATTTTGATCTTTGAACACTTGATTTAGACAAGGGAAAGCATATTTTTGAATTAAAGCCCACATGTAGGTAAACCCACAAAAGAAATTAGACACTCATGGATGGCTATAAATACAATTAAAATGAACTTGACTTTTAAATCATCATGATCATTCTTATTTCTTTGGTTTTGGCTCGAATAGGTTTGAGTTTGGTTCATGGATATTGGTTCGTTTAGGTCTGAGATTGTAGGGTACAAGGCTCACATGTGTGTTTAGGGCTTTTCATTTCTAATCGGACACATGCTTCAGGAAAATTTCAGTCATAGGAACACAAGATAATCCATGAGGTTATAGGAGTTTAGCCGCACATGTCAGTCTCTATGTACGGTTGGAAGCTAGAGTTTCAGTTTTACAGTTGACTAAAGAATTTTTTTAGTTGATTGTAGAGTTTGGGAGTCGACATTAGATAATGACAATTGACCATAGGCTTCTAAATCAGGATTCTTATTATTAGCATCTTTTGGTTCATCTCATGGAAGCTTTTTAATTTATTTTGTTGGATAGGATTACAGTTTAAGATATGTATCATTGTACTGTCATTTTCTAAATCATTCAATGGAAATCTACTAAGAAGAATAATTTGAAATGGTTTTCGCCATAGTGGGTTTCCCTAGTCTCTGACCAATCCTAGTGTCTCTATGTGTGAATGTTTTTCTTCTATAATTCCTTTTATGTACTATTACGTTGATGATGATATTATTCTTTCTCTATAACAGTGTTGAATAATGTGGTAAATATGAATAATATTATGAGTGGTGGGGTGAATTCAATATGAAAATAATGAAATGTAGATATCTAAAGTAAATAATAATATAGTCCTATCAAACGTTAGCAGGGTATTAGAGCTAGGATGAAAAAAAGTCATTAAGGATCACCCCTATGAAGGCACCTTTGTTGGAAGCAAGAGAATATGGTGAAACCTAAAAGAATACTATGGTTTGAAGGAAACCCTATGCAATTTGGCAATTATGATTTGATGGATATTATGAGGTTAAGGGTTTGGAGGAAACCTTGGCTTATGACAAATATTTAAGATATGCAATCTAGAAATCCTAGCATGATCAATGTGAAAGTGTTCTAGCACTTGTGACAGATTTGATGTAGCACTAGATGTGATAATCTCAATTAGGTCTAGCCATTAATGAATTTGGCTGAAATATAATAAATGCAACACTGTTATATGGATAATGGAAAATCTTGACTCTTGAAGGTTGGCTTAAGAGGGAGAAGATCACCTCTCATTGGAGATAAATAATTTTTTGATTTATGTTACTTCTTTATCCCTTCACTTTTTTTTAGATTTATTGATATGAATAATTGATTATACTTCATGCATATATATTTGAGTATTTGGATACTTCTAACCTCCTAATGAGATGTGATAAATGGATATATTTGATGGATAATTTTCTTCTGCGGATAAAATTGAACTGCCTAGATCAAGTGACTTGATCCATAAATGGTAGGAAGAAAAATATTTATGCTTTTGTTAGAGAAATTAGAACATGGAGGAAAGACCTATCTAGAATCCAAATCAAGTTCTTTCTTTCTCCTTATTTGCAAGCTTTAGATCCAAACGAAAATGTTATAAAGAGGACCTATAAAACAACTAAAACAAGTAAGAGCATGAAAATATCCAAATTACATGTAGTTAAATCTCTAAAAAATGACTCAAGAAGGCATTATAATACATATGCATTAATGAGACATAACTATAGGAAAAAAAACCAATTTTGTATTAACGAAAGTAGGAGAGATTACAACCCTTTGCAAATCTTAACCATGAAGATGCCTCCCAACTATTTTTCCTTCTCTTCTCACAAAGAAAGCCTTTAATAAGAACTCAGGTGCATGGATGGATAATTGATACTTAAGCACAAGCAACAATATGAGGGCATAACTAAGAGTCTCCAAAAGCCAACCCATACTCCATGGGAGGTAGTGAATTTATACAGTAAATAGGGCACTTTAGGATTTGCTAATCTAGGACTTATATCCACATATAAGGCAGGATAAGTTATAGGGATAAGATATGAGACCCCAAGAATAGGAGTTCGATAGATCAATCAATAGTAAATAGTTAAAACCACCATGGAAGCTTCTAGAAGAATAAGATTCGATTTTTTTATTATTTTTCACCTAATTCTAGAGGTCGTCGAACCTGCAGCAAAGGAAACATGCACTAGTCAACATAGTTGCTCAGTGTACAACAATATTCAATAGTGTAGTTTGCTCGAAGGGGAAGTGGAATGGGTTCAAAAATGAGGTTTTTAAGTAGTTAAACCTAGAATTCTTGGACTTTTTGGATAGAATATGCTCTATGATTTTTAGGGGATGAGTGAAATTGTCATTAGATGTCTATTGGACTGGTTTCTAGGACATTTGATTAGATGTGACAAAATGACCAGTAACAAATTTCCCCCTAAAGTACAAAGTCAGAAGCAGTAGTTGAGGACTGAATTGCTTTGCCATGTGACAAGTCTGAATCAAGAATATATTAGTTGAGATCATCATCTATTATAATACATATGCATATTGATATCATTACTCAAGTAGGCAGA
>APFE030560546.1:9914-25197 GCA_000404065.3 Pinus taeda
TTTTTTCATTTTTTCAATTAATATATTTTATTAATAACAACATTTATTTGATAACTTAGTTACCCTTCCTTCCTAAAATTACCTTAGCATGTATCAATAGATTATTAGCTATTTGATTCCTCCTCTAATAAGAATGTGGTGCCTAAATCATGTACTGTATATAATTAACTTATATGATCACTTTCACCCCATAAGGAATCACTAATTCAAATAGAAAAAGTTGAAACTTAAAAAATATGTAAATTAAGTACTATATTACTCTATCCAAAATTCGAGAGCTTAAAACTTATTGCTATTCGAATCCAATTTTAGTTCCCTCATACAAAAAATATAATTCCTACTTGTCTAAGTTGTGATTCTTACTATGTAAAGGAGTGTGTTCATTCTTAGGAGTTGTTTAGATCTAGTTGATTCTTGGATTGGTGTGTGGTTGAGTTTTTCTCTCAACCAATTGATTATGTGTCCAAGACAATTTCCCTATCTTGAGACAACACTTCATGTATATATGTAATTTGATCAATGTCAATTTTATGTGCTTTATTCAATTTTAAGTTGGTATTAGAGTCCATATGGGCTTGGGTGTGGGCCTTGGCCCCTCTGGGATGAGGGAAATAAAAGAGTATATTTTGTTTTAGTTTTTAGTTTGTCCATCGACTAGGGTTCTAAGAGTCGAGGGAGTGTGATGTTGTGCATAGAGCATTGATTCTGCTTGTTGATTATTTAGATCTTGGAGTGGTGATAGTCTCTAATCTTGCATCTACCCACAACTATAGTGGTGCATTTTTTTCCTTTGGGATGTGTTCCTGGGTAGTGTTCTAGTGAGCCGAGTTTCGAGTAGTCCATTTGTGCCTCTATAGAGCACCCTGTTTGTGCCTCTGTAGAGCGGCCTAGACATTATTGAAGTGACATTGGCTTGACAAACTGTTGTCACCATTCTGAGTGTGTGTTGAACTGTTGTCACCATTATGAGTGTGTGTTGGAACTGATCATTCCAATAATCCACAAATTTCCATAATATGATGAAGACATGACACTAAAGAGGGCATTAGAGGATTTGAGTCAAAGATTAAAGGATCATGGACAACTAAGTTAAAGTTTCTGTGAGTTTGTGGAATAGACTAATGATAATGGTGTATTATGTGTCACATACATTTATTAGTAAGAAAGTCTAGGATGTTTTGTAGTGGTGTTTGTAAAGTATGTACCTATTAACTCCAAGATTTGGATTATGTAATGTAAGTGTGATGAAGCATGTGTACCCTCATAAACGTCATGGTAATCTTAAAACCACTTTGTAATTACAAGTTTGTGGTCAGCCAGAAACCACTTTGCCGAGTAAGTTTGTGGTAAACCAGAAACCATGTGCGAGAGTGAAGGGGATAGGGATTCCTATAGGCATTTTTTAGGTTCAGCTGACAAAACCATGGGCATGGTTGAGGGTGAGTCGAGAAAACCATAGGCATGGCTAAGAGTAAGCTGATAAAACCTAGAGCATGGTTATGGGTAATCTCATAAAACTCATGGTGACAATGATGGAGGGGGATTTGCAGGTGCAGGTACATGTATGCAGTAATAATAGTTTACACAACCATGTATATGAACAACATCCTAGTAGATTAACGACTGCAATGGTTGGGTACCCATGCATTCTAGTGGATGGTTGTTCCTTTATATGGACGTCAACATATTATTTGTCACGTTTGACCACAACTAGACTTTAGATATTGAGATCAAGACAAGTAATCATTAAGGGGGTGACTTGGAAAATATAATTCCTACTTGTCTTAGTTGTGACTCTTTCTATGTAAAGGAGTGTGTTCCTATTCCTTAGGAGTGGTTAAAATCTAGATATTTCCTAGATTGGTGTGTGGTTGAGATATTCTCTCAACCAAGTGATTGTGTGTCCAAGTTATTTTACCTATCTTGAGACAACACTTCATGTATATATGTAGTCTAATCAATGTAACTTTTGTTTGCATTATTCAATTTGAAGTAAGCCAGAAACCACTTTGTTATTGCAGGTTTGTGGCAAGCCAAAAACCACTTGTGGCAGTGTATGTAAGTGGAGGTTTGTGGTAAACCAGAAACGACATGTGAGAGTGAAGCGGACAGGGATTCCTGTAGGCATGGTTTAGGTTCAGCAGACAAAACCCTGGGTATGGTTTAAGGTAAGCCAATGAAACTAATAGCATGGTTATGGGTAATTCGAGGAAACCCATCATGACTATGATGGAGGGTGATTTGTAGGTACAAGTACAAGTATGCAGATATTGGTTGACTGAACCATGTAAACAAAGGATATACTAGTAGACTAGCGGATGCAGTACTTGGTACCCATGAATTTTGGTATATGGTTGTTGCTTTATAGGATATCAACATATTTTTTCATCATGTTTGTAAAGAGGAGGACCACAAATAGAATTTGCAGATTGAGATCGAGACAAGTAGTCATTAAGGGGGCAACTTGGAAAATATAATTCCTACTTGTCTCAGTTGTGGTTTTTACTATGTAAAGGAGTTGGTTCCTATTCCTGAGGAGTTGTTTAGATATAGTTGATTCATAGATTGGTGTGTGGTTGAGATATCCTCTCAACCAATTGATTATGTGCCCAATATAGTTTACTTATCTTGAGACAACACTTCATGAGTATATGTAATATCATCAATGTATATTTTGTGTGCATTATTCAATTTTAAGTACTAATAGATTATTAGCTATTTGATTCCTCCTAAAATAAGGATGTAGTGCTTAAATCATGTACTTAATATAATTAAGCTATATGATCACTTTCACCCTATAAGGGTTTCATTTTTCTACTTTCCCTGAGGCGAGTTATATTGGTTTTTATTTTTGTCAAAAATCTTTGACTTTGAATTACATTTAAAAATTTTAAATAGATCATGTAATTATTATTAAAATTTTGAAATCATAAATAAAGTTATTTCACTCTACCTTAATATAACAGTTTAAATTTTTGAAATCATAAATAAAGTTATTTCACTCTACTTAATATAACAATAAAATTTAAATGAATAATTCAAAATAACAAAAATTGAAAACATAAATCTAAATTAAGTACTATATGACTCTATCCAAAATTTGAAAGCTTAAAACTTATTATTATTCAAATCCAATTTTAGCTCTCTCACATAGTTTATATTATTGGAATTATGATATTTCAATAATTATTTATGCAATCAAAAGTAAAGTAAATGGTGAGGTGTATAAGTTTAAAGAAAAACTTATGGCAAAGGTATTTGCTAGAAAGGAAGGAATAGACTATGATCCAACATTTGCGCGAAGAGGAAAGTGGAATACAATAATAATGGAAATTAATTTGGTCACCAAACATACCTTAAAAGTGCTTATACTAATGGCGAATTGAAAGAATTCTATATAAATCCATCCATGAAGTTGAAGGAGAGAAGAAAAAAGTTCGAAAATTACTCAGAGCATCATATGGCTTAAATAATACATTTTGAGTATGGTATGCCAAAATGAATAAAGTGAAATTTAAACTTGAAAAATGGTTTAAATTTGTAGCGTTAGAGCCTCTCTTATAACAATGTGGAAAAATTAGAACTTATAAAATTTGAAAAAGGGATTTGGTAATTATTAATAATGTGTAGAGTTTGCAATGCCGTAGATAAACCTTAAAAACAACATAGGATTCTACCAAATTATTAGACCCAAAACCTAAATTCAAAGAAAAAGATAATTCTAGTTTTCCTCCCTGACAAAGAATAAGCCCTGCTCTTACCCCCTTCTGATATCTTATTAAACTAAACAAAAATCCACTTTATAACTGATTCAATCCTCACTAAATGAATACAATATTTTTACAATTTAATTTTCTATTAAGGAAAGTTTCAAAAATAAAAATAAAAAAAAATATCTAACACGCACACAAATTCTTTCATTTTATCTTTCTCAAAAGGTGGAAACGAGAGAGGACAATTATTAGTAGTGCTTAAGGGGTTAGAATTAGATTTTGTGCATTTCAGCCCTATTCAATGAGGCCTTCCCACTTATTCAATGAGGCCTTTGTTAAGGAGTTAGAATTAGACTTTGTATGGTTCATCCCCTTATTAGTCCCTGCCTGGGACTAATAGCGATCGATAGATCGTTGACCAGGGATTAATTTGTTTTGACCGAGTAAAATTTTCGGTACATGTCATGTTTAACCCAATGTTTGAAATAATTTTTTTTGCTCAATCGATTTTTATCCAAAGTTTATATTTGGACCTCTTATTACCGGGTTTTTCTGAAAACTTAGGGTAAAGAGTTTAGAGTGGCCTGTATTAAAAAGCTAAAAAATTTAGAGTTGCCTGTATACTTCTTTGAAAACTTAGGGTAAAGCATTCTTTGAAAACTTAGGGTAAAGCATTTCCATCGCCTGCCACGTTTCTTTATGCATGTCTTACACACGTATCCTTCTACTGCGAACACTTTGAACTCGGTGGATTTCTTCAATTTAGGGCCCGGTTTTACTTCGGACGCTGTAAGATTTGGCAGCGACGCAGGCTTTGTTCTATTTCGACGCAGGCTTTGTTCTATTTCGAGTATTATCAACAGAGCTTTGGATTTATGAAAGATTCGTCTGTTCCTGTATTTTTCATTTTCATTGTCTTTTCTTCGCTCGTCAATGACTGAATTTGATAAAAAAAACTTTATAAGCAATACTAAAATAGCCTTAAGCTTGCATGTAATTTATTTAAATATATGTTTTTCAGTAGAATTTACCTATCAATTGCCTTAAAGATACTCTGTTTTCGGCCCTGAACCCTACCAGGGGAACGCGGCGCCATGTCTTTGAGGAGCTGTTCGTTGTGCGGCCTTAATGGCCACAATTCCCGTACCTGTGTGGGAAGTGGTGTGATGCTCTTTGGGGTTCGTCTGACGGATGGACCAATGAGAAAGAGTGCTAGTATGAATAATTTGTCAAACTTATCTCAATATGAGCACTCGGATCCGGCTGAGGTTGCCGCTGAAGGTTTTGATGGTTACGTCTCGGATGACCTCGTTCATTCATCCAGCAATGCCCGTGAGAGGAAGAGGGGTCAGTTTTATTTTCTTCTAGCACAATTTTTCGTTACTGTTAGGAGCACTATTTTGATACATCTAGCGGTTTTTCAATTTTTTTAAAGGTTTGGGATTATCTGTGTTGCAGGAGTGCCCTGGACAGAGGAAGAACACCGGATGTTTCTTGTCGGCCTTCAGAGAGTCGGTAAGGGGGATTGGCGGGGCATTTCCAGAAACTTTGTAAAGACTCGAACACCGACGCAGGTTGCTAGCCATGCCCAGAAGTATTTCTTACGGCAGTGGCTAAAACAAACTTCCTGCTATGCCGCTCTGAGATTTTATATATGTTAGTCTTATGCTTCTTCACCTGTACTACACTATTTCAATTCACTGTTTCAATTCCTGAGTATATGAATAGCTAAAAATCCATGGAAGGACAATCTAGGTTTCACATGGGCATGGGGCCTGCTCTGTTCAGGGCCGTCGTATTTCTTTCTGTGTCCGGCACAGTATATGTAAGTGGAAGCAAAGTAGGGCGTGATTCATGGGCTTGTTTGGCCGCAACCATTACAGCTCTTGGTACGGTTTTCCACTTCTATTTTCCTCTTTTTGGCAAAAAAAATTATAGGTTTTCTAAATGCGTTTTGCGCTTGCATGATGTTGCACATTAAAAACAAAAATTGTTATTTTTCGGCAGTAAAATGCAGGGTTTTGAAGCGAATGTCAATTAACTGAATATAAACCTATGCTTTTCTCTGTTGTTATCTATTTAAGAGGAGATAGGATTAATACAGAGATATCCGTTTGCTATTATTTTCAATCTCTGGCGTAATATTAATGTGTCCAAAGTTTTGAAGCTCAAACCTGTAAGTTGTTGGATGGAGACATTTTTCATACCAAGTTCTATATACATGTTGCAGACTAGAGCAAGAATATGGCTTTTAATTCAACATGAAATATTTAGAAGATCAAGTCCAGGTTGGAGAGTGGGATGAAGTGGAGCGGTATCTATCTGGTTTCACAAAGGTTGATGACAATCGATATTCCATGAAAATCTTGTTTGAGATTAGGAAGCATAAATATCTTGAAGCTCTGGACAAGTGAGTCGTGTCCTCCTTCTGTAGAACAAGTGTACGAATTAGTGTTTTGTTTGGTTGTCATGTGAATGTTGTTGGATAGGTCAGTTCTAATTGCTGCTTGGTTATATTGTCCAGGCAAGATCGAGCAAAAGTTGTGGAAATACTGGTGAAGGATCTTAAAGTATTCTCTTCTTTCAACGAGGAACTTTACAAAGAGATCACACAACTTCTTACTCTGGATAACTTTAGGTCAATGCAACCAACTGCTTCTCCTATGTTATTTTATCTATTTAATTCGACTAAAAAGTAGTCTTTATTGTACATTGATCTGCCTGGAAGCCTATCAGCCATCATTTTTTCTTCTTGAAATACGAGTAAAGAGGGATTTTTCACTTAACATGCGAAAAGTCAACGCCTTGCCTTATTCTTTGTGTGTTTTAGTCTGTGAGAAGTCCTAAGACATTGATTGGTTACACTTGCAGAGAAAATGAGCAGCTTTCTAAATATGGAGACACAAAATCGGCTCGGAATATTATGTTGCTGGAGCTCAAAAAGTTGATTGAAGCTAACCCTCTTTTTCAAGACAAGTTGGCATTTCCCGGTCTTAAAGCTTCACAGCTCAGAACGTTAATAAATCAAAGGTATAGTAGGATATCTTGCTTGGCAAAATTATCCATCCCTTATAACCCCTGCCCAGAACCATGAATATGATATCAAAGTTCCAGTCGGAATTTATGAGGGGTGGATAATTTTAATCATTTTGTCTTGTGCGTTGAGGCATTCTGATTTCTAACTGTATCTTCCCAGTTTCTATTTTTGGTGTTTGGGAGTTTTTTACATACTTTGGATGACTTTAATATGTAGCCTATGGAAAGTGAAATGAAGTCGAAATGCTATATTTTTTAAAAGGAATTGATCATGTATGATGCAAAATGTAAAATCACTTCTGATTTTTTTTTCAGCCTCAATTGGCAGCACCAGCTTTGCAAAAACCCTCGATCCAATCCTGATATCAAGACCCTATTTGTTGACCATGCGTGTGTGCCTTCGAATGAAGCTCGAACTCCTACAAATAGTTCTCTTGTTTGTGCACTTTCGAAAGGGGGTTCATTTCCTGCTGTTGGTGCACATATCGTAAGTCATGAGTACATTAGTTCAGAAATTAATTCCTGTAACTTGTAAATAATTTTGTCGGTTGAAAATTTCTTTGTCCTGGAATTAGCCATTACTTTAACATGCATTCAACTATATTGCAGAGTTACTGTCAATCTAACATGCGTTATAAAATTTTGACTGCAGCCATTCCAACCTGCAGCCACTCATCCAAGTGCCCTTGCAGGATGGATGGTGAATTCTTTTCCTCCAGCTCCACATATTGTAGTGGCTGTCGCACCGTCTTCTCTGGTTTCACAACCACATCCAGGTGAACTGAGATGACCGTATTTTTTGTAGTAGATTAAGTTCCATATTTTGGTTTGTAAACATGTGGTAACATGCTTGACTTTAGGTTTTGCCCAGAAAGAGAGATGAGAAAAGATAACATCTTTCTCAAAGATGATGAGTCTGCCAATATTTAAATAGGATGTAAAATTTTAATTGGTTTTTCGTTAAATGACTTCAGCTGCTTTGCTAAAACACCCAAGGACTCCACCCACCAATAGTAATCTCGGATTGGATTATCAATCTGCAGATTATGAACATCTTGTGAAACGGATTCGTCCTGGTCAAACTGATGAGGTATGGATACAGGATGCAACAGTTTACGCTTTGAGATAGCATCCTTTCTCAAATTTGTCTCTGGGTAACGGAGGGGTTTAGCACGTATTGAAATGTTGCATAAAATTTTTTCTTCTGTAGCTTCCTTAGCTTTCATTGTGTCTTGGCTAAGATTCCAACGTTATAAAGGTGTTTGTTGGTTACGTTTGTATTGGGAATATTTGATGTAATTATTGATAGATTGTGTTGGCTGCTGAGTCTTCTGTTAAACTTTTCTCAACTTTCAACGAGTGGCGTTGGAGGACTATAGAGATCACTCACCTGTGTGTTAGTCAAGCACAAGCACATGCACATACACAGACTTAGAGCTGCTAGATGGGTTTCAGCAGTGTGTTAAGTGTCTTGTGTTATTATGGAAATCACTAAACTGTGTGTTAGTGCACATGCACACACACATACTCAGAATTGCTTTATGGGTTTCAGCAACGTGTTAAGGGTGTTGTGCTTTTATTCCAAGATATCACTAGACTTATTTTCATCTCCCTTCTGTAATTGTAGGTGTCCTATCCAACTTCAATTCATCCTCCCAACATGTACCTGCAAGAAATTCCTAAAATTGTTTCAAGAACCTTTAACCAGGGTTCAAATGTTATGAGCATGGATTTTCACCCACTACAGCCAACGATACTACTAGGTGATCTATCTCTAATCTCTTAAATATTTTGTTCAATGTGGCCCCAAATATTCATTATATTGGGTGTGCACATTGATTTATCTGTATGTCAAAAGTGTCTCGTCTTTTAAAACTTGAGCAGTGGACTTATCTACTTTATCTGCCAGTTGGAACGAATGTTGGCGATATTGGAATTTGGGATGTTGGTTCACGTGAAAGATTGGCTGTCAGAGCCTTTAGTGTATGGGATATCTCAGCTTGCTTGATGTCACTGCAGGTATGCCAGTCTCTTTTATGGGATTACATTACTTTCTGTTATTTATTAATTATTGAAATTTGTTGTAGAAGCATAGTTTCTAGCCTATTGGCTTCTTGGTCCTAAACTTGCTAATTCAAGGACTGATACTTCTTCCATACTGCACTGTCACAGCGTTTGTATTGTATTGTCCCTGCAGACCCCGGCAGGGACTATCGCCACGGCAGTGGCTCCTTGTTCAATGAGGCCTTCGCACCTATTCAATGGGGCCTCCATTCAATGAGGCCTTCCAACCTATTCAATGGGGCCTTTAGTCATGGTTATTCAACGAGGACTTATGTTTTTGTGATTCACTCGCTTAGTGTTTATAAATGAGCGTGAATATTGAAATATAGGCTAAATAGGAGAGATGTTGTTATTGTTAGGTACTTAAATAAAATATTTAATAATAAAAAAATTTGTAATTCAACTTGTTTTTATTTATAAAATTGTAAACATTGTTTTTTTTAAATACTATAATATGTATATCATTTTAAAACAAACATAACTAACAATTATGGCATTAGAGAAAATATAATTAATAAAGATACAAAAACTTCATAAATTTAATTATTCTGAGATATATATATATATATATGTCAAATGAATTTACTTTAGTGATTGGGTATAATGATTGTTATCCTCCCCACCTATGGTAAGTCTATGTTGATGTTTTTCAATAGAGTAAATATGTTGTACTATTTTACTATATAATGAAGGTTGGCCTAGTATCGTTAAGCTCTCTCTTTTAGCCCAAGAGGTAAACTCTCTCTTACCTTTGGACTTAGAGGAAACTTAACTGTGATATCCCCAAATATACTGTAAAATATTTATTTTACCATGGTAAAGACAAACATACTGTAAATATTTATTTTACCACAGTAAGCAGATATATTGTAATATTTTGTTTTATCGCAGTAAGAAGCAAAGTGGTAATTATGGTTGTTAATATTAAGTTAAACAATGTGTTAAATTTGAAATACGAAAAAACGTTGTGCATAAAGCATGCTCTGCAACTTCTCAAGAGGGGAAGTTGGAAAAGAGCACTTGCTTGAAAGAAAAACCCTAACTACCTCCCCTAACTGGGGGATGCTCCAAAAGAAAAGTAGTAGAGGGGAGGAAAACCCCGTGTTGAAAGGTCAGATAGGAAGAAGGGGGAATTGATGCTAAGTCTGGTGATGACCAGATACGCAACACTATGTGCGAATAGACTTGTAGAGGACAATGGTCTTGCAAGTAAGCTTGGGTGTAGATTTGATCTGGAGGACAAATCTCATGGATGGGTGGATAAAGAGGAGCAAATGATAAGGTGTCTTCTACCCTTAAGGTCCCTATCTTTAAAGAACCAGGTATGTAACACCTTCTTAAACTATCTATCGCTCAGTCGAATTTATGAGTATTTATATAAGCATTAACTAGAATGTTAGGTATATAAATATACATGTACAGTATTTAGAGAAAAACTGGAACGATAAGATACAATCCTGGTTCAACACTATTCAACCCTCGATAATAGAAGAGAATTAAAAGTAGAAACAATTTGTTAAGAATTGGTTATTGATTGACCCTAGGTCTCTGGAGAGCTTTAGATAGGGAAACAGTACTGTGTAGTTAAATGTCAACACTTAGCAATTCCTCTACAGACTCACTGTTTGCAGAAATCAAAAAATAGTTATGTTTGTTTCATTTTCTGGAGATTGTTAATATTATAAAAAAGGATAGTTTTGTTGATTTCATTATCTAGAGATTGAAATTATTATAAAGAAATGTAGTTCTGTTTATTTCATTCTCTGGAGGTCATAATTATAGAACTGATTTCTTTCTTTCCAAGACAAATTACGATAGAGAAAAATTAACAATCACAAAGCTGGGTTTTAGCAAAACCCTAAAAATCACAACTAACTAATTGTAATAAAGAAGCCAAGAGAATACAAATCACTAACTACCCAGTCCATAATCAAGAATGGAAGAACTACGAGAGCTAGTTAGAGTATATGTAGCCCAGATTGGTGGAACTAGGACGAGAGCCACAAGTTACCAAGTAAATAAAGCACTGAGAAATTCATTCTATGAACTTTGTAAATCATTGAAAGCCTACTGTATATTATAAGGAAAGAGATACGAGCCCACAACAGCTAACACAAAAGTAGCTCGGATCTGAAGAAACTGACTAGAAACCCTAATTCATTTGCATATTTCCCCAAACTCTCAAGAACTTGGAAGTGTTATTGTCTTACCCGGAAATTCTCAGTTGTGGGGGACTGCTAAGGGAACTCACACCTTTTGGAGCATTGGAATGAAACCCCCAGCCCCTTCACCCTTGTTCCTGCAATTATATGGAAGAAGATTGATCAGCAAAGACCCGAGGTCATCTTACAATGCCAAAATAGCCAAATTCAAAACAAGAAGAAAAAAGAAAACAAGGATCATGCAACCTTACATGGTTCGTGGAGTTGGTGACAAACAGAAAATGGAAGGAATTTCCATAGAATGCCTCTGCTATTACAGAGTGGCATGAAGCACCAGGCTAAGCTAACGATATGGAAAATTGAACTGTCTCCCAGGAGTGAGGAAACAAAATGAAATGAAATTCCAGTTATCGAGCTCAAATAACCCTCTGAAGTTTTCCTAGTCGTAGGATCCAGAACACAAAGGCCACACCGTCGATGTGATTAGCATCCCGAGGAGCCAAAATACAAGGTACCATCCTACCACACCACATTACCATGGCCAGGCAGAGTAATTAATTACTCGACGGGGTAGACAGATCCGTCGGGCAAATGTCTGTAAAAAAATAACTAAATAAAAATATAACTAAATAAATGTGACCATCGACCAACTCAGCAATGGAGTACATCTGAATTGCACAGAAAAGACAAGTATCAGAGTTATGCATGTGAAACATAGGACCATCTATACCTTGGAAAGTGTATCAAGGTTTTAATTTAATGATCGAATAAACTATAATTACAACGAATCAATCCTTGTAATATTATTAAATTAATGATCAGATTATCTATATTTATATTGATTCAATCTCTGTAGCATTATTACAATTCTTTTGTAATTACTCATGTATATGCGTATAATAAAAAAGAAATGTGTGTTGGAGTCATGACAGTGGTATCAGAGCCTAGGTTATAAAACTGTGACCTCTGGCAACTAATTGTTGAATTCCTGATATTTTTCGATGATTGTTAACTCACTGATGTATTAAGTATATGACAACAATAGATCATAAGAAGAGAAGATAGTGTTCCACCCAGGAATATGGATGGCCTAGGACCTGTGACATTCCCTCAAAATAATCCTCAAATATGGATACAGTTGGGAGAAGAGGCGTGCAACACTAATCTTACAATACTGGAAATAGTTCAGGAAGTAAAGAATGAGATGGCTCGCCTATGGGAGGACAATGCAAGACTAACTATGGAACACGAAAAAGTTATGAAAAGCCTATCCGATAGGCAAAATTAGCACCAGCAAATCCCCACCCCTGAATAGGAACTGGAGGTGGGGAAGAGAATTGGGAAGAGAAATCGGATAACACTTCAAAGCACCCTGCATCGAAAATCTAGTGAATAGAATTATAAGGGGAATTTCAGAAAATAAAACCGCAACATTTCGATGGAGAGTTAGAAGAGGCAGTCGAGGTCTGGCTTATTAAGATGAACAAGTACTTCCAATTATATGAATATGATCTCAACCTAAAGGCCCTATTGTCCATCTTCCAACTGCAAGGAAAGGCCACCTTGTGGTGGGAAGAGGTTAAGATTGTGTGTGGGGTAAGCAAGCAAAGTATCACTTGGGAGAAGTTCCAAAAATACTTCAAGGAAAGATATTTGACTGAATGATTTTATGACGAGAAAGCCAAATAATTTCATGATCTGTGGCTTGGGCAACAAACAATGCATGAGTTCATCACCTGATTTACCTCTTTACTCTGATATGTGCCTTATATATTGGAAGAAAAGGCTAAGGTACAACGATTTGTGAGTAGTTTTCCCATGGCAATGAGAGAAAGAATTGAATTTGATAACCCAAAAATAATGGACGAGGTTATACGAAAGGCTAGGATATGCTATCAGCAACGTAAGCAGAAGGGAGAGCTTATAGGAAAGAAGTGGACTGACAAGAAAGGTAATAGGATCGCTATGGGAAATAAGGGAAATTGAGGTAGCGTTAGAAAGGGGTTCCACAAAGGTAAGAACACCAAAAATCTACAAAAAAAAAATCACTTCAAATTTAAACAACCTGCTGAAAACAGATTCAGTGAGCAAACTGGTAAAGTTGATAATGAAGGGATAGAAAGACCGCTAGTGCAATGCTGGGGATGTGGAGGGCCACATTACATTAAAAATTTTCCTCATCGGAAAGGAACTGATCAAGTTTCACAGATCCACGAGGCATCTATGGTAGGTGACGTGGCCTAGAGAATCCCGAAAATTAATCCCGCACATGAAGACCATCAGGGCAAATACCAACCGACAATGGTGGAGTTTGAAGGTAAAATTTTTGATCACCCTGTATCTATTTTAATTGATCCTAGTGCTACATTAAGTTATGTAAGTTCAAAGGTTGTGCAACAATGTAAATTATAATTGGTCAAGTTTAAAAATTCTTGGCTAGTACAGCTGGCAACAGGAGCAAAGAGACGTGTGCTAGCTAAAGTCAATGATTGTCCTCTTGAGATAGTAGATCAGCCTTTGAAGGTAGATCTAAACATACTTCCCCTTGTGTCATATGATGTGTTGATAGGCATGGACTAGCTAGAAAAATGTCGATCTGTTATAAACTGCAAAACAAAAATAATCTGCTACAAGAATGAATTGGGAGAGCAGCAGGTAATGCAAGGCATTCTGAGGCCAGTACAGATATGGCCCATAACCTCTTCACAACTGGCAAAATGTATCCAGAAAGGGTGTTAGGTATATGTTATTAAGGTCATTATTCCAACTCAAAGGACAAGACTGCCACCTTAGGAAGTATTCCAATAGTTCAAGAGTTTGCATATGTGTTCGTTGAAGAGATACCAGGACTACCACCTAAGAGAGACATAGATTTCACCATTGAATTGGTGCCAGGGGCAGCCCCGGTGTCCCGAGCTCCTTACCTTATGAGCATACCAGAATTGACAGAGCTGAAAATGCAGTTACAGGAGTTATTTGATAAAAACTATATCCGCCCCAGCGTGTCACCCTGGGGAGCTCCTGTGTTGTTCGTCAAAAAGAAGGATGGAACCTTTCGCATGTGCATGGATTACCGTCAATTGAATAAGTTGACAATTAAGAACAAATACTCACTACCTCATATTGATGAATTATTTGATCAGGTAAAAGGGGCTACAGTATTCTCTAAAATTGACTTACGTTCAGGATATCATCAGATTAGAATCAAAGAGGAAGATATAGCCAAAACTACCTTTAGGACTCGCTATGGGCACTACGAGTTCGTAGTATTACCTTTTGGGTAAACCAATTCCCCCGCGACCTTTATGTGCTTAATGAACATCCTATTTCATCAGTATTTAGACAAATTTGTGTTAATCTTTATTGACGACATACTAATATACCCCCAAAATATTGAAGAGTGCAAGGAACACCTTAGACGAGTATTGCAAACTCTCCAGGAGCATCAATTATATGCCAAATACAGCAAGTGCGATTTCTTTAAGGAACAAATTCATTACTTAGGACATATTATTACTAAAGATGGAATTGTGGCGGATCCCGAAAAGATTAAGGCCATAATGGAATGGCCAGTACCGAAGGACGTAACAGATATAAGATCCTTTATGGGGTTAGCAGCTTACTATAGGTGGTTTATGGAAGGATTTTCTATAGTGGCCTATCTTATCACCTCCCTGCAGAAAAGGGGGGAAATTTTTAAATGGATAGCTGAATGCCAAAAAAGTTTTGAACAGCTCAAGAATCTTCTCACCACTGCACCTATTTTAAGCATATCAAATCTAGGTAAAGACTATGTGGTGTGCATGGATGCAAGTAAGGAAGGGGTAGGAGGAGTCCTCATGCAGGAAGGTAAGGTAATCGACTATGAGTCAAGGAAGTTAAAGGAACATGAGCAGAAACATTCTACCTATGATATGGAGTTAGCAACTGTCACTCATGCCCTGAAGATGTGGTGTCACTATCTGTTGGGCAGAAAATTTCTGCTAATGACAGATCACCACAACATGACTAGTTATTTTAATCAGCCTACCTTGAATGCTAGATAGGCATGGTGGGTAGATTTTCCGAGTGGTTTTGATTTCGAGATTAAACATTTGAAAGGGAAAGAGAACCATGTAGTAGATGCTTTAAGTCAAAAGGTACACTGCCTCTATGAAATTTCTTGCAATGAAGGGCAAACTACCTTCGATGAAATGGTTAAGGAGGTAACAGATTAGGATCTGAAATATTAGCAAATAGGCTAGCAAACTCAAAATCCAACCAGCAACGAATATCAACAAGGTTATGTGATCGATGCTGTTGGCCTTT
>APFE030560557.1:0-14115 GCA_000404065.3 Pinus taeda
ATAACTTTGTTGCACTATAATTTATCATCTGAGTGATTTGCCATCAAGGACAACACTTGTCTCATAATGCCAACACTACTCCCCTACCTTGCTTTCCAATTTATGTGCTTCCTATAGTTTCAACAAAGTATCCTATAGGATTGTTTTTTCTTCCTGTAGGTTTTGCTGTGGATCCTGTAGGATTCTCTTACCTTTTTAGGAAGTTGATTTAGTATTAGGACTTCTTACATATGTGATTGGTAACTTAGGGGAAGGCATTTTATCTCTTTGAATAGGGGAATCCTCAATCTCAATAGGATTTTTTTTGATATTTGTGGCTTCCCTTGTTTGTTTCTTGTGCTATTTCTTGTTCTGAAATATAGGGGTTTTTTCCTTCTTCTTTTTCCTTTTTTCTTGATTGGGGTGTTGAGGCCAATGAGAGTAGTTGTTGCCTCTCTCTCAGTGGCCTCTGGGGACATCCTAGGTGACTCCTCCTTGTGTTCTTTCTCATATGTTTCTCCTTTATTCTTCCTCTTGTGGTTCTTCCTCATCTCCATCAGTTTCCTCCTCTGTTTCACCAACATCCTCCTTCTCTTCTCCTTCTTCTTCTTCTACTTCAACACATTCCTCTATTTCAAATTCTTCTTCATCCATCTCGTCCTTATCTAGCTTTGTATATTCCTATTCCTGTTTTGCCTCCTCTTCACTGACAGAAGGACTAACATCATAAGTGAGGGTTTTGATGTCATCCTCTATTGTCAAGTCTCTGAAGACTGGCCATGTTATCAGGATTCCGAGGTTTTGGAGGGCATCCATAATGAGGATCCTAATCAACCCATGGTGAGCCAATTGGTGGGAATTTCCTTCCTTCACTTTGATGCTAGAGTCTGAGTGATTGCATCAAAAAATAGGGTATGCTAAGTCTTTCGTGAATTGGTGTTTCTACCCCAAGTCTTAATTCTTCAAGGATCTTGAAATGATATCCATAAACAACGCTTTATCTACCCTCACATGAGATATAATTCATGAGTTGGTAGCCTACCTCACTCCATGGGTATGGTAGACTGTCCCTCACTCCATTTTTGTCCTCAGTGGGTTCTTCACCTTCTAAAAATAATTTCCTTTTTGCCACCTGACTATCTCCTTTGTCTTCTTTTCTCCAAGGAATTCCTAGGGGAAGTGTGGTGACCCTATTGATGAGCTCTTGGGTGAGATATATAATGAGGCCTCTAAATAAAACAGTGGCATGGATTCTGTTGTGTGGAGTGAGGGAATGAGAAAATTCTTGAGCCACCTTATCATCATACCTTGTGAATTTTTCGAAAAACCCCATCTAGTTGTGTCTTGTAAAGATTTCAAGCACCTGGAGGTGTTGTTGTATCCTCATAGTGTTTGTGGGCTCTCTCCTATTAAAACCTCCTGTCATCTTGCTTGTGAAGCTTGAGGAAAAAATGAGAGGGTTGACACAAATTTTTTAAATGCAAGAGCAAAATAGAATTGACTGCGTATGTAATTCACCTTTCACAGATGCTAAATTCACTAGATTTTAGAGTATTTCTGGTTCATTTGATTGTAAATGGGGATGGAATTTTAGAGCCTACCTCTTTATAATGTTGGCAGTGGACAATTCCCGTGATATCCCTTCTCGAACTCTTCTCTGCCTATCCTATAGACTACCTCTCTGTATCGTGAAGACTATATCCTGTAGGAATTCCTGTGCAAGTTCCTGTAGGAATTCCTGTGTAGAATGATGGATCCTTGCTTTTAGTGGGTATCCAAAGTTATGAGAGTGACTTGAGTGAGGGAGTTTCGAGGAAGTGTAATGCACTAATGCATGTGAACGATGTTTTATTTCCCTTTATGGTGTTTCGAGGTGAGGTGGTGTGCTGGCATTAGTGGTACATTTCTATTTTTGGACTGTTGGTTCCCACTACCACCTCATCATTTCCCACTCCTCGTAATCAGCTCCCACTGCATAGGTCCATAGTTTAACCACTTCTTGTCCTACTCCTACTCTATTTTTGAGTTGACTGCAGCCATGTGTGAGAGGACACCTGGTTTTGCATGTGTTGACTGAAAAAAGGTGGCCGAGTTAACTAACCACCTTTTCACTAAACCAACTATCTTGTAACCCTTACAAATTTTAATTAAATGATGCATATGAGTGAGCGAGCGGGATACTTACCTGTGGTTTCGATGTCATGTTGTAGTTGTCAAATATGAAAGGTGTTGCATCGTTTATTTTCTGCATGCCATTCTTCTTCCTCCTCTTACTGTCTGCTAATGGTTTCTTGGCTTTTGCAGGTATCCATGACTGAAGATATGATGTTGTTGCTTCTGTTGAGCTCCTGGATCATCCTAGTGAAGACCTGTAGCTATTTATTAGCATTCTGTGGGATAGGTTGCTAGAGGATTTCCTGCAGGATGTCCTGTTGTTGGTTGGGGTTGTGAGGATGGTGCAATGAATGGACAGAGGGAGTAGGATTGTGTGTAGAGTAAAGGACACTCAGGTAATGCTCTTACCCCTTTCTGTTTTTCTTTTCTTTTTATTTTTTCTATGACTAGCAGAAACTGTTGAAACTGATCTTTTTTGTTTTGAATGGTGGGCGTAGGGATGATGATGGTGGACGCGGTGAGGTGTTATATCATGCATAGGATGAATTTTAGGGACCCAAAAAACCTACCATGTTCCCTCATATTTCTTCCTGTAGGTTTTTCGAGCCACTGTAATTCCTACAAGATCATCTTGTAGGTTTTCAGGGGATCTTGTAGGTTTTCAGGGGATCTTGTAGGTTTTCAGGGATCCTGTAGAAAAGACAGCCTTCACATAAATCGAAGCAATGGAGTCAAAAAATGATAGAAATGATGGAAGGATGCATGGTGAGGAGTGGGGGAGATGAATATGTGTGAGGAAGGATTCCCTTTGGATCCTCTTCTTTCTCCTTAATTGTCTTTCTCGCCCACCTGCAAATAACAATTATATATTTTTCTCTCTCTTCTGTTTCTTTGAAAAACAACCAGGCTGCCTCAGAGAGGTTTTCTTCTAGCTCTTTTCCCTGGGCGCCTCAAGGGAGGTTTTCACCCAGGGATCTTCTTATTATTTTTTCTATTTATTTTCATCATTGGGCCACCTCATGAGGTTTTCAACCCAAAGATGGGACATAGGCACCTCATGGAGGTTTTCACCTGAGTCCTTATTCTTTTTCCTTTTTTAGTGACTTTATGAGGAAGGAGTTGGAACTTGCTCCACCATCATCACTATTTTATTGATATTGTCAATGAACTCTTGTTTTGATAAAGGTCTCTTCTACATTTTCAATTGGTGCCCATTAACAAGCAACAAAATGTCTTCTTCATCTATAGTTCTGATTTGCACTGAACCATTATCATGGCATCTTTCCACAACATAAGGTCTGAGCCATCTTGTCCTTAGCTTACCCTTGAAGTCTTTATACCTAGAATCATATAACAATGCCCAATCTCCCTCTTGAAATTGCTTCTCCTTAATATGTTTATCATGCCAAATCTTCCTCTGAAGCTGAACTATCTATGTATGTAGGAGGGCCTGCATTCTGAATTCATCCAAGCCATTCAATTGGAACAATCTCTCGTTCTATGCATGACTGAGATCCAAATCTAGTTGGGCTACCATCCTCAATATGTTATATTCAAACTTAATGGACAGCAAGGCCTTTTTCCCATAGACTAGCTCATAGGGTGTAAATCCAGTGGTGGTCTTCCATGTGGTATTATAAGCCCTGGTGGCTTCAACTAGTCTCTCTCCCCAATCCTTCCTGTTGCTACTCACCACCTTGGTTAAGATTCCCTCCAGTGCCTTGTTGGTCACCTCCACTTGCCCATAAGCTTGTGGATGATATGAAGTGGAGGTCCTATGCTTGAATTTTTTATGGTTGAGGAGTTCTTCAATCATGTTGGAGGTAAAATGATTGCCTTGGTCTGTGACTAGCTCTCTAGGGTACCCAAATTTGTAGAATGCATTCTCCTTTTGGAACTCAACCACCTTCTCTTATGTTGCTATCTTAATTGCCTTGGTTTCTGCCCACTTAGTCAAATAATCAGCGCACACAATAATGTATTGTGTTTCCTTTGAAGGAGGGTTCATAGGCTCAATGAAGACCATGCCCCACTTTTCAAATGGCTTGAAAATCACTTGAGGCTGTAGGGGAATTTCATCTCTTGGAGTATGCTTTCCCATCCTCTGGCACTGATCACACTAACTACTGTACTTTTTCACACCCTAATGAAGAGTGGGCCAATAATAGCCTACTTGTAATACTTTGAATGTTGTCCTCCTTGCTACAAAGTGACCTCCACAATGCCCATCATGACAGGTCAGAAGGATGTCAAAAACTTCCTCTTCCCTTACACACCTTCTTTGTAGGTTTTAACTGTGTACAGAAATTACCTACATATGAATTCTAAACACAGAAAATAAACAATGCAAGAGCATAACACATAAAACACACATACACAAACATTTTCCCCTGGATCCCAAAACCGAGATTACTAGCTTGATTTTTCATTATTTTCCTTTCAATGTTATAATACATATTTATACATTCCAAAGCATCCAATACCATGGACCAAAAACTATCGCGTCCAATACCATGGACCGAAAACCATCACGTCCAAAAAAATGTGCAAAAATCATGCACAAAACCATAGGTGGGTCTGCCCATCCTAACATAGGGTCCAAAACCAAAATTTTCCAGGGTGCTACCCCAGACCCCATAAATTGGGATTATAGGTATGCCTCAAACCCCCTATGACCCCACCACTACACAATCGGTGCAATGAAGGGGGGCTCCAGTCCCCCTCTAACCCCCCGTTTAACTATGTGGGCTAGTCGTGGAAAGAATATAAGACAACCCAACATTCTCCCACTTGTTGTTTTCTTTCCACAGGGGGCCATAATAGAGCTTAGTAATTTTTCTAGCGCTGAAACACCCATTGTCTCTCTACACCAAGAGAACTTCTCAGAGCTCACAGATTTTGTCAATGCATCTGTAGTATTCTTCAAAGTGTCCACCTTTACCAGCAACACCTTTCTGTCTTCTATCATATCCCTCACAAAGTGATATTGAACATCAATTTGCTTTGTCTTTGAATGATAAGTGGGGTTCTTTGCCAAGAAAATTGCAGTTTGGTTGTCACAGTCTATCCTTATAGCTCCTTGTACTAACCCCATACTTGAACATAGTCTCTGCAACCAAACTACTTCCTTGCTTGCATGAGTGTCTGCCATGTATTCTACCTTTGTAGTTGACAGTGCCACTACAGATTGTTTCTTACTCATCCAACTGACAGCACCTCGAAATAGGTTAAACACATGCCCACTTGTAGCTCTTCTCTGATCCAAATCTCTAGCCCAGTCTGCATCAACAAAGCCACGAATATCCAACATTTTTTCCAATATTGGTCTTCCTTGGTAGCACAAACCATAACCACTAGTGCCACGCAAATACCTGGAAACCTACTTCAATGTTGTCCAATGCTCCTTCCCTAGTTTTGACATAAACCTGCTCAATACTCCCACTGCATGTGCAATGTCTAGTCTAGTACAGACCATTGCATACATCAGGCTCCCAACTGCACTTGCATATGGAACACAAGGCATGCCCTCTTCCTCTTCTTGTGTCTTGGGACACTGTTCAACAGATAACCTCACACCTACAGCAATAGGAACCTTCACTGATTGACTATCCTACATATTAAATATTTGCAATATTGTCTCAACATACTTCCTCTAGTTTAACTAGAGCTTCCTCTTTGTCTGATCTCTTTTAATTTCCATGCCCAAAATATAGTTTGTACCACTAAGATCTTTCATGTCGAATTTGGAGGACAAATGGGTCTTCAAATCCTGGATAATTTATTTGTCATTTCCAACCAACAATATATCATCCACATACAAGACCAGATAAATAACACAGTCACCAATTAGTTTAGAATACACATAGTGATCTTCTTTGCTTTTGGTGAAGCCAAGTCCTTATATAAATGTATCAAATTTTTGATACCACATCCTTGGTGATTGTTTTAACCCATACAGAGACTTCTTTAACTTACATAGCAGTTCTTTCTTACCCTTCACAGCAAATCCTTCAGGTAACTTCATGTAGATTTCCTCTTCCAAATCCCCGTGAAGAAATGTTGTCTTCACATCCATCTATTCTACCTAGAAATCAAAAGTAGCAACAACAGATAAAAGTAATCTAATAGAAATTACCTTGGAAACTGGAGAAAAAATATCACCGAAATCAATTCCCGACACTAGGGAATAACCTTTTGCTACCAACTGAGCTTTGTATTTCTCCACTTTTCCTTCTGCATTTGTCTTCTTTTTGAACACCCATTTGCTGCCAATGGGTTTCCTTCCGGCCGAAAACTACACCAAATCCCAAGGCTCATTTTTGTGAAAAGATGCCATTTCATCAACCATGGCCTCTTTCCAGAGTTCTCCATCCTCTAAATCCATTGCTTCCTTCATAGTTCTGGGATCATCATCAGTAGGAGATAAAGAAAAATTTGAACAGAAAGCAAATGGACTATACCTTTCTAGTTGCCTTCTTTCTCGAACTGATCTTCTCATAGCTAGAGTTTGTGGCTCTTCATCTTCTAATTCCTCCTCTACTGTAGAGTCTGATTCTTCCTCCTTTAGCTCAAACTATGTCTTCTCAAGTTCCTTTGGTTGGACTTCATGTTTAATAACATATTTCACCTCTCTAAACACCACATCTCGGCTATACACAACCTTCCTTGTTACTGGGTTCCAAAGCTTATAACCCTTTAAACCATCCTTATACCCAATAAAGATGCACTTTTCAGATTTACTATCCAACTTGGTTCGTTTCTCCTTTGGAACATTTACATATGCATCGCATCCAAATACCCTTAGATGTGAAAGAGAGGGTTTCTTACCAGTCCATACCTCTTGTGGAGTCTTATCCTCCAACGCTGATGAAGGTGACTTGTTGACTAGGTAACATGTAGTATCCACCACTTCTGCCCAGAATTCCTATCCTAACCTAGCACCACTAAGCATGCCTCTTTCCCTTTCCATCAACGTTTTGTTCATTCTTTCTGCAACTCCATTTTGTTGAGGTGTATATGGAGTAGTCTTCTACCGTGATATACCACACTTCTTACAGAATTCTTCAAATTCCTTGTTGAAAAACTCTCCACCATTATCAGTCATCAACACCTTTATCTTCTTCTCTGTCTGATTTTCCACGAGAGCCTTAAATTCTTTCAACATGTCAAAGACTTCAGATTTCTTCTTAAGGAAATATATCCATGTATTCCTTGAGAAGTCATCTATAAATGATACATAGTACACAAACTTACCTAGTGATGGAACCTTCACAGGTCCAAACACATCACTATACACAAGCTCTAATATCTGTTTCACCCTCTTACTACCAGAGGGGAAACTCACCCAATTCTGCTTCCTGTATACACAATTTTCATAGAAATCAAAATCCAGAGAGCTATTACTCATACCTTCTACCAAACCTTTACCATGAAGTATTCAAAGGCCCTTCTTTCCAATATATCCAAGCCTTTAATGCCACAACATGGTCTTCTCTCCAAAGACCAATAGATTTTTTACTCCACTTTCAGGAACCACAGAACTGTTTCACCCATCAATAACAATGCTACCTTGCAGCTTGTATAGAGTTCCAATTCGAACTTCCTGCATCAATACCAGTGCTCCCTGAACCATTTTTCAGGTATCCTTCTTGAACATTGTTTTTACACCTGCATCTTCCAACTTGCTTACAGAAATCAAATTTCTGGCTAATCCAGGAATATGCAGAACACTCGAAAGTGTTCTAACCCTTCCACCTTGCAACTTCAACTTTACTTTTCCACAATCAATGATTCTAGCCTTCCTGTCATCCCCCAAGAAGACATCACCACCATCATATTTCTCATACTCGCAGAACCACTCTGTATGGGGAGCGAAGTGAAAGGATGCACCTGAGTCGATCAACCATGCCTCATGATCTACATGTGTACTTGAAGAAGCCAAGTACACATCCCCACCTTCATCTAAGGTGGTTTTTGCCTCTACAAAAGGAGCATCATTAGATCCCTTTCCTTTGTCAGGAGCTTTAGATTTACAGTCCCTTTTGTAGTACCCTTCCTTTCCACATTTCCAGCACACCACATTTACAGGTTTTCCTGGAGATTTAGATCTTCCTCTAGATTTAGATCTTCCACCCGATGACTTATTTTTGTTTCTGTTCTGGGACCGTCCTTGAACAGACAAGGCGTCATCATTCTGGATCTCCATATTTTTCCATGTCATCTCCTCCATCAGCAAGAATGAGACTATTTCATCAAACTGCAAGGCAGTTACATTGCTACCTATTGCAATAACCAAACTATCCCACGAATCTGGTAGAGAACACAACAAACTGATGCACTTGTCTTCATCTGAAATTTTAATATCAACAGATGATAACTCACTTACCACAGTATTAAATGCATTTAGATGCTCTGTCACTGAGTCTCCATCTTTCATCCTCAGTTATACAGCTTTTTCTGCAGCAATAGTTTATTCACCATAGACTTAGATTGATACAAAGTCCCTAACTTGTCCCACAGAGCCTTCGCCATAGCTTCCCCTGATACATTCAGCAATACTGAATCTGAGACACACAATCGTATTGTTCTCTTTGCCTTTCGATCCAACTTCTTCCATTCTTCATTGGTCACTCCCGTTGGTTTAGTACTCGGATCTACCACGATCCACTAATCTTTATCCACCAACAAATCCTCCATATTGAGTTTCCACAACTCAAAACTTTGACCATTAAATTTCTCAATCTCTATCTTTCCACTGCTCACCATCTTCTTTCACCAATAGAATTGATCTCGCAAATCTCCCACTAAATAGGGTCTACCACAGGCCCAAGCAAAACCCCTAAGCAACAAAGGCATCCCCTTGAAGCCAAAACTGCTCTAATACCAAATGTAGGCTTTAACCCTATCAGAAATTACCCGCATACAAATTCTAAAACACAGAAAATAAACAATGTGAGAGCATAACACATAAATCACACATACATAGAGATTTTCCCCTAGATCCCAAAACTGGGACTACTAGCTTGATTTTTCATTATTTTCATTTCAATGTTATAATACATATTTCTACATGCTGAAGCATCCAATACCATGGACCGAAAACCATCGCGTCCAAACCACGGACTGAAAACCATCACATCCAAAAGCATGTGCGAAAATCATGTATAAAACCATAAGTGGGTCTGCCCATCTTAACATAGGGTCCAAAACCAAAATTTTCTGAGGCGCTACCCCGGACCCCATAAAGTGGGGTTACGAGTATGCCTCAAACCCCCTGTGATCCCCCCCCCGCTACACAATCAGTGTAATGAAGGGGGGCTTCGCCCCCCTTCTAACCCCTCGGCTAACTACGTGGGCTAGTCGTGGAAAGAATATAACACAACCCAACATTCTCAAGATTTGATCTAGGCCAAGTTTGAAAAGATTGCCCCCAATCTAGGTGAAGGGGGCATTTTTCCTGACTATCTTTCTCTTTTCTTTGGAGGGAAAGTTTGGTGGGAACTGTGCTGATACCAAAAAGTTTGCTATATCAGCAAACCATGGAGAGAGAACTGAAATAGCAAAAAAGTGCTCGTTTGGTAACTAGTTATCCACTATTCCTTCTTCACCTGCAGGTAGATTCACCCTAGATAAAAAGTCTGCAACAACATTTTCCTTACCATGCTTATCAATAATGGCTAGATCAAATTGTTGTAATAAAAGCAACCATCTTATAATTCGAGCATTCACATCTGGTTTGTTCATTAAATATTTGATTATAGCATGGTTAGTATGGACAAATGTTTGATAGCTTGTAATGTAATCCCTGATTTTTTTTTAATGAATGCATAATGGCTAAGAGTTCATTTTTGGTCATTGTATAATTTATCTCAGCCTTTGACAAGTTCTTACTGATAAAATAGATGGCACGAGGAAATCTTTCCTCTACCTTACCTAGGACTACTCCTATGGCTTTTTGTGAGGCATCAACATGAATATGAAAGGGGAAGGCCCAATTAAGGCCTCAAAGAATTGGTACAGTGGTTAACTTACCCTTCAGAATGTCTAAGGCCTCTTGACAGCTTTTTGACCTTATAAACTCAGAATCTTTGGCCAACAACCCAAATAAAGCAGAGGCCAACTTGCTGAAGTCCTTTATGAACCTTTGGTAGTATCCAGATAACCCTAAGAAACTCCTGGCATCTCTCTACTTTTGCAGAGGTGGGACCCTTTGGATGACCTCTATTTTGTTTGGGTCCACTTGCAATCCCTGTTGAGATATTGAATGCCCCAGCACGGTCCCTTCAGTAATTAATAATTCACATTTTTCAGGACTGAGAGACAGGTTCATTTCAATGCATTTGTGCATTACTTTGCCTAGATTAGTTAGGGATTCTTGAAAATCACAGCCATAAGGTGTCAAATCATGTACTAATTCAACGAAAATACTCAAGACTGCTCTCTGGAAAGTTGCAGGAGCATTGCTTAGGCCGAAAGGTAGGACCCTATAGACAAAATTACCCCAATTATAGGTGAATGTGGTCTTACCCTGGTCATCTGGGCAGATTTTGATTTGGTTGTGCCCACTAAATCTATTTAGGAAAGAAAAAAACTTTTTTCCCTGTCAAGCTGTCTAGCACTTGGTTATTGAAGGGTAGGGGAAAATGATCCTTCTTTGTGGCTCTGTTGAACTCTCTGTAATGGATACAAATCCTCCACTTACCATTTTTCTTGGGAACTAACACTAAAGGGGAGACCCACTCACTGTCAGAGATAGGGTAAATGAATCCTGCATCTAGCAGTTTTTGCAGTTCTTCTTTGACTATATCTTTAAGAATTGGATTCATCCTCCTTTGTGGTTTCCAGACCAACTTGCAACCTTCTTTGATGTATATGTGGTGAGTACAGACTGAGGGGTGTACTCCCTTCATTTCCTTGTAACTCCAAGTGAAGGCTTCTAGGTTTTCTTTTAACATGTTTCATAGCTTTTCCTCTTCAAGAGCAGAAAGGGATGGATTAACTTTCAAGGTTTTCTCTGGGCCAACTTCTATGGTTTTGACATGGAATGGGTTAGAATCGGCCAAGAATAAGTCAATTGAATGATTTTTCTAGGTTTCCTTTACTTCTTCTTCTAATGGTAATGAGCAAGGAGTTGGACTTTGGAGCATGTGTTCAATCAAGTCATCCTCATCTTCCTATCCTCCTCACATGGTTGCTTCTAAAGCATAAAGTTGAGCCGAACAAACCTCATCTTCTTCCTCCTCCTCCAACCATAAAGGTAAATCATGCTTTAGAGAAGGTTGAGCAGGAGGGTATAGGACTAACTGATTGGACATATACCCATTCTTGATGGTCATATTCCTAGCTCTGTAGCTAATGTAAGCATCAGGTGTGGCCAACCATGGCCTCCCAAGGATGAGAGGGTAACTAGTGAGCTTTGCTTTAGGCTAGAGAACTAGAAAATTTGCAAGGTACTCCCAGGAGTTAATGGAGACAATCAAATCATCCACAAGTCCCTCAGGGGTGGCTGTGGAATGGTCTACAAGTTGCAAAATTGTTGTGGTCTTCCTTAATGACCCTTGGAGGTTGAGCTTTAGCATGGTGTCCTTGTTCATCACATTAATTGCAGCCCCAAGATCAATCAAAGTGTGTGGGACAATGGTGCCATCGATGTGCACATCTACTACAAGGCTTCCAGTGTCCAAATATTTTAGACATATTACCTGCCCCAGTATTAAGTCGAACAGTTGCCCAATGACATTAATGGTAGGGGCATCCCTTTTTCTTCTTCTTGGATGCTTGAAGAATTTCTCCTTAATTAACTTATTGTAAATGGGAAGATCTTTTATTGCCTGGAGAAGGGGGATCTTTACACATAGATTTTTCAATTCTCCCAGAAGTTTAGTTTCTTCTGGGGTAGGTGGGAGTGGTTGGGCTAATCTCTCAAGAAAGGGTGGATTTACTTTATGGTTTCTTTCCTCTCTTTCTTCCTCAACCTCTCTATGTGGAGGGGGAGGTTGGTTATCTGGGAGGACTCTCCCATATCTTAGGTTAATCTCCTGGATTTCCATAGCATAATCTAGATATGATGTCTCTCCACTGTATACTTGTTGTGCCTGCCTATTTTTTGGGCTCAAATTTGGCTGGGAAGGCATCTGGGGTGGCTTGGGTGGAGCAGAGTGTAGGATTTATGGTTGGGCAGGTGGTGGAGGCAATAGAGTTGGATCATTGTTGTATTGGGGCCTCCATCCCTAGATTGGTGTATTCCACTGAGGTTGTGGCGGAGCATAAGGATGAAATGATTGGCTGGATGGCTAGGATCAGGGGGTCCCCAAGAAGGTAGAGTTGTGTTTTAGTTGGGGTTGTAATATGTATGGAATGGCCTGTTAGGCTTCAAAATCATCCCTATTTTCACTCCATTATTCACTTATATCTTCACATTTTACCTTCATGTCACCTCCATTCCACCTCCATATCATTATGTTTACCTCATAACTATGCTTTTCCAAAGTTTATTAATTCTTAACATTTTTAAGTGAATTTATGGCTAAAACTTAGAAAATAATATGCTTAGACTTATACCTAACAATTAGAATGAGTTTGTTGACATGTGTAGGTACAAAGGAAGCTTCCAAGGCATCCTTATGTGGCACTCTATGCTCAAATTCGAATTTGAGAAGATCATGAACCTCATGGAGAAGATCATGGACCTCATGGAGGAGATCATGGAGGATAGGGTTAGGTGTCACCATTGGTTGAGAAATATGTGGGTCAAAGGAGAGAATAGTGGGTTTGCATTTATGAGGTTGTTATCATAGTTCTTGTATAAATAGGAGTACCTCCTCCATTCCAAAGGGAGGACTCTTAGAGCATTGTATCCAATTGATGATGGAATAAAGCTTCATTTGACATATATTTTCATTATGTAGTTTTAGAAATAGTTTTTCATTATGTAGTTTTAGATAGAAGTTACCTTAAGTAGTTTTAGATAGAAGTTACCTTAATGTAGTATATGGAATGGCTTGTCACTTTGGTTCCTAGGAGAATTGAGCTCACTCTAGAAGGAGCAAAGGAACTTGTTGTTTCATATTAGATCTTATTTTATTTAATTGCTTAGATGTTTGATGTTTGAGGATTTGATTGATGAATGAGTTTCAAGTTAGAATCTTATCAGTACATGAGAGGATAACCAAGAGTCTAAGTTAGACTCTCTCTTTACCTGATTTGATTTGTAATTGGAATTCATCTTTTTGCTTTTATGTTTCAAGTTATTTCATTTAGTTTACGCTTATGGATGAATTTTAGTTTAGTCTAGATTAGTACAAGAGATGACAATCAAGAGACTAAGTTAGTCTTTCTCTCTTTGAATCTAAACAACTAAAGTTCATTCCCTTGTTTGCATTTCAAGTTTCTAGTTTTATGGTTTCCCTATGATACTGTAGGGAAGGACAACCAGGATCTCCTAAGTTAGGAGCCTCTTCCCTTGCATATTATATTGAACCGTAGATAATTTAATTAGACATAGAATTAGTCACCTACTCCTGCACATATAGTGCTGGCATCATCAAAAGCTTACGAGTTTCCCTGGTCGATATTTAATGCAGCAATTTAAGCCCAATAAATTGCCCAACATTTTGGCGCCGTTGCCGGGGATGGTGCTAACGGATTAGGCATTAGAATTTAATTCAGTATTTATTTTTCTTTAGACAAAATAATTTGTGAGACCTGGTGACAGGAGGATCTTCATAAAGGAGTTTAAATTTGAGTTTTCCGATGTTTTAGTGTTTAGCTAGCTTTAAATTTCGTTTTTCAAACAAACCCCCCCTGCATAAATAAAAATGAATCAAGCAACTAGTATGCTCTCTTCCTGCGCTTAGTGCGATCAGAAAGATCAAAAAGTCTATTGATTTTGTTCAAATAAAAAAAACACTCTTGCTGGAGAATTAAATAACGAATTTTGTGAATGAAAAAAAACATCTTTAAATTTTTTAGATGAAATTTTGTTTTTTTTATTTTAGATTTTATAAAAATTTTAGTTTTTTT
>APFE030560557.1:28664-83293 GCA_000404065.3 Pinus taeda
TAATAACAATAATAATATTAAAATATCAATAATATTAAATTAATTTTGACCTGGGTCTTTTAGTCAAAATTAGTCGTTAAATTAGCTGTTGGAATCTCTGCTCAGACTATTTAACATGCTAGGCTGGATCTGTTTCTTCAACTTGTCCTGACGATGAACCACACTGGTTGGTTCGAAACGCGTCGACAAATGTCTGCCTACATGTGATTTACGTCGAAGCTACTCTTTCAACCATTATGAATCACAGAAGCCTTAATTCGACTAGTTTTAAAGTGTCGAAAAGAAATTTCCATTTCAAAATCGCAAAGTGTCTCTCTTGCTTTCACTTCGTTTTGAAAAAGAATATTGTTGAGTACAGTCGCTTTAAAGGTAATTCAGTTTTGCGCATAGCTTTCTTAGCGCCATTTACACATTAAGAGAGCTGAAAACCAATACATGCATGTGCATTTGCATTTTGAATGCTTGGCTTGATTTAGGACTATGCATATTAGCGTGTGCTCTGTGAAGAAAAGATGCTTGACTTTCTTCCCTTTAGTAGCTAGGATTTTCATTGTTGAAAGAAGAATAAAACGTTTGTTTATCATCTTAGACTGCATTTAGGAATTATACATACATCACGTGGTGAACCTGAAAGGCAAACTGTTAAGAAAGATCAACTTAAAATAAATCCAATTAATCTAACAACGCTTTGGAACTTAACGCACAACATCCAAAGGTCTAGGCTAGAGACGTATTTCGGTGTCGTAAAGCCTGGTAACTGTTGCTTTCAGTGCTGGTTGGGTGATTCCTCCACTCTGAGACAAAAAGTGCCAGTACGGACTTGTGCTCCCACGTATCGTCACGTATATATTGGGAGACCACAATAGCCTGCATCCTTTATCCTTAGGAAGCGGTGTATGCCGCCCTATTGAGCGTAATGCACTGAACACAACATTCGGGAAGACTAACTGCCGTACCGTAAAAAGTATTCTACAGTTTTATGATTAATTTGGTAATCCTGTCTACCTAGATCTCCAGAGAAGTCCATTTTGCTCATTTTCAGACTCCTTAAAGGAAAAGGTCCTCTCAGCGCTTTTCACTTCAAGCTCAATAAAAATTGAAGGCAACTAGAGTCATCTTTTGTTTTTTCTCGACTCTTTAAAATTGAATAAACAAGTTGTGTCCAAGTGTCTAAAAATCTATTTTAATCAGAATAACGTCACAAATTCCCCCGTTGATCTTCAGGTTGAGAAAATGGAGTCTACCAACCAAGGATTTCCCTGTGAAGGAAATCCTAGTCCCTTCCTATCTTGGGGATATGTTGGTCCACCCCATATGGCCACTTTGTCACTTACAGGATTGATAATTGGTTTGCCAGTCTGGCTTTTCTCTACCTCTGTCGTTCAGAATCTCGTAATTCCTGAACAATCTAATCTGCAACTAGACGACACTAGAGTTGTCTCCCAACCTTCTACTTCATCTGATTCTCCCTCTCCTCCTTCCTCTTCACTTGATAAAGCCGATAAAGCTAAAAGTCAAGTAACTGAGAGAAAGAGAAGCAGAAAGAGAAAAAGGAAAAGAAGAAAAAGGAACCAAAATCGAAAGGGAGCAACCAAGTATCGTCTAGCAAAAATCCACACACCACATAGTCAAAACCAAAATCTCTTTGTGTCATTTGCAATGGAGACCACTATCGCCGAGATTGTCCCTGCATCCCTCGGATATTAAGGGATTGGTCTCCTTGTTTGCACAATCCGGTAGCATCAACCTCTGGTGATCATGTTGAATGCTCACCGTCAACCAGTGAAAGTGAAGCACATGGATAAAGAAGGAATCCTAAACTTCCTTTTAAGTTGTGTGAAGGCGATCACGTCATCCACCGTTGTCCCTTCCTTGAAGAGGCTAAAAGATTTTTAGATAATCGTCCGGTTTCACCGTTACGACTTCCTCCTAGATATCAAAAAATCTTGCCGAGCCCTCCACCAGTTGAAAATCTAGCTGGCCCATCCTTATGGTCAGCCGAAGCACCTATTGTTGAAAATGAACCCTTAGAATCCATACCAGACGAAAGTCAAAGGGTCGATACGGCAGTTGACCCGGTATTGCCTTCAGAGTGTTCATCTTCGAACGATATCGTCACTGAAGAGAAAGAGAACGACATCGTTCAAATTCTTTTCATCAACACCAACTCCGATGAGCTTAGGGGCAGTCCTCCTGTTCCTTTACCGCAGGAAGGAAGTTCATCAGAGTCCTACCCGGCCATCTATTCGGTCCCACCACCAAGCAACCTAGTTGTTTCCTTTGACTGGAATCTACTAGGCAGACCCCGTTTACCAGCCAATGTACCATTCAGAATCATTATACAAGCTTATAGAATGGTCATGGTTGGTACCATCATTAATGAAGGGGCTTCTGTGAGTATCCTTTCCTCAACTGCTTGGAAAACGCTTGGTTCACCATTGCTTTTGCCTGAAATGAGAAATCTAACAGGATTCGACAAGGAAACTAGTTGACCTTTAGGGATCCTTCCAAATGTGCCCATTACTTTGAGAAGGAAAATTGTTCAAATGAACCTTATGGTAGTTCAAGGACCTTTAGATTATAATCTACTCCTTGGATGCGACTATATTTATTGAATGGGAGCCATCGTCTCCTCACTCTTTAGAGTAATGTGTTTTCCGCACAAAGGCATAATGGTCAAGCTCATAGACCAAATGTCATTCCGTAGATCACACATCGCAAATAGTCAAATGCCATCCCTAAGTGATCTTTTCACGCAAGAAATGTTTCATAAATCTCCACTCCTTCCACCTGATGAGCGCGAGTGATTCAGGAAGGTGTGACTGAAACCCACGGGGCATGCACCCTGGTCTATTTCGGCAGGAAAGCCTTGGGTATAGAGTGGATTTCCGCGAGGGATATATGACTAGTCTCGCGAACCCGTCTTCACAGGAAAATGGGAACAAACTGGAATAAGATACCTTTGTTAAAGTTATGTGAGTGGAGTATCTCTAAGCCACTCCCCTTTGTCTATTTCGATAGACATCGCTGAGGGAGAATTTTCCTTGGTAACCTGGAAATTTTTCGCTATACTTGGGGGCATGCAAACCTTTCCACATGCAAGTGAAGAGAGACTATTTATTTTTTTAAATTTGTAGGACCTCTAACCCTTTAAACCCGTAAGGCTATTCGTTTCCTAACTTGCATAAAGAAAGGATTCGAGGCAAAGCTTCAAAAGGTGCAAGCTCAATAAAAAATGGCACCTTGAATGAGACATTTCTTATCATACGACTAGCGAGGAATGTTGTCGCAGAGTTCAAGCTCGTTAAAAAATAAACTCTCCACGAGCAGTTTTAGCACATAGTTCAAGCTCGTTAAAAAATAAACATAAGTCATGAGCAAGTGTTTCTCCCCGCATTTAATCTCATTAAAAATTGAACAGGTAAATAACCATTGTGAATGCCTTATCGCCAGCTTTTGAGCCTTGGTCGTGTTCTCGCCATCACCTCCACTCTATTTTTAGCCGATCATTCACCCCCATATGATTGTTTACCCCTTCGAGGAACATCTGCAAAGAGTGATTCTGCTAGCCATCCTTGTAACACTGCCGTGATTGGAAAATTCAAAATCTTACCTGGAATTAGCTGTTACCCGAAACTATCAATCATTCCTCGAAAACGAGTCTTCTTTAAGCTCTTTTCACCTGACTCATAAAATATGAAAAGATTGTCGATCGATTGGCCTCTCTAGCTCGTTAAAAGGCATCGAAAGTGTTATCCCTCCTCTACATTTTAATCTTTTTGGACCTGAAGGATTATTACACAAAAAGATCGAGCACTTGTCTTGTTCGGCTCGTTAAAACTATCGAAAATTCATCCCTTTTGTATTATTTTACGCTTTTTCGAACTTAAGGGATTATTCAAGGAAAAAGAATCTTCGAAGTCTTCTTTCCGTTTCCTTCAGACTCTCTAAAATTGAAAGAGACCGAGTTATCTTTGTCATTAAACTCGTTAAAACTAAATAGCGACAAACTCATCCAACAGGACGAGAACGAGTTTCACTGTCGCTAGGCTCACTAAAATATAGCGACAGGTTCGCCCGAAGGGTGGATTATAGAACAAGCATATGTTATCCTCCTCAAGCTTGACAGAAATAAAGAGGTACTAGTCAGCAATGACTGGGGAAAATTGGGAAGAAAACAAGAAGAAACTTTATTGGTAGCAAGTCACTCTTGAACATGACACTTTCCTTCCACATCCATGCCGGGTTGGGTTGTTCCGTTCACTGGCCTTCACCATTGGTCCATCACACCATCCATCTCTGGGGTTAACGCTACCAATCCATTGTCATTGTCGCCGATATGTTAAAGAGAAGTCATTCAGACAATTCACCTGTGTCTCACCCACTGCAATACATTCATGCTTCATTCCTTCATGACTGCTGCCCTGAACCCTGTATCGTCAGTTTGTTTTCACCTCCAAAATCATTTGCTTCGTTCCGTGTCATTGATATGGGATTCATTAATGCCCTCCTGTGATGGGTCGCTTCATGTCTACATCAGCTCATTATCCTAGAAGTTGACTTAGGAACAACCCTTTCAGTACTTTGAAGCTTGCATGCCTCAATGGCAAGTTTCTCACTTTCGGCAACAGGTTTACATCAATGGCCTTCGACCGAGAGATTTTGCGTGTTGTTCGACGCCAAGTCCTTTTTCACACCACGTAAATTGTACTGTAGTACCTTGAGGGTCATTGTCATTATTGGTGATTCCTCTCGCGCCTGTTAACAATTTACATCATTGGCTAGTAATCAGGCGATGTCTTTCCATGTTCGACTCCAAAACATTATTCACATGGATCAACTTGTACTCCGAGTGAATATTAGATGAGTTTTGAAGTCCCCAGATCTAGTTTCATCCATCCAGGCTGCGATATATTCAGGAATTTAAAAACATACAGTGTACATCATTGCCAAACAGATGATCATCCAAATCAAAGGATGATGTGTCCATATCATCAATCTGTCACACAGACGATCGTCTGTCCTATGTACATGAAAAATGAATTTATAAAGCTAAGCATGGGAATGCCCGCCTTAGCTAGATCATGAAAAAATTTTGGCAAATAATGTATTGTATTGTATCTTATTACAGGTCGCCTCCCAGCTCGGAAAAACTTCAGATCCTCATAGTAAAGCATTTCACCCGACATCAAAAAAGATTAACGACCTCATGCTTTAGGGGGAAACTGTTATAAACATTTTTGGGCACTTCAAACCCAATCACAAAAATCCATAAATTGAGGGCTCCTAAGTCCCTAAAATTGTTTCTTCTCTGCCTAAAGGAACAAGGTCAACTTATTACATCATCTCCCAAAAGTTCTCCACTGAAAACTGCTCATAAATGGTCAAAACTAGACCATACTGAAAGCTCAATGCAGAGGGTGCAATGCATATCACCTTCCCAATGTACAGGGTGCGATGCATACTAATTTGCTCCTCTGTAGGGTGCAATGGTCGGGAATGGACAAATGGCAGGGACAAAAACGCGAGGTGGAAGATCATGGAATCTTCCAGAAGCTTCCCCTCTGACACTTGCCACTCCATTTTCGACCAGGGATGAGTAAGAGATCATCATTCTCCAAGTGGAAGTAGGAAATATCAGAGAGAAGACACTAATCAAGATCCCAGAAGATGATTAACCTCTTTGTAATCATCTATATATGGATCCCTCATCACAAAGATATAGAGGCTGGAATTTTGTATCTTATAGAGAAGTGCTGTTGGTTTTCAGGTCTACATTCACAGTGTTGGGTGATCTAGCTTTGCTTGAGGTGAAGAAGGGCTTCTTAGCTAGAGGATGATGCTAGGTCAGAGTACATGGTTGTAATCCTCTTGCTACGTTTCATCTGAATAAAGATATTCTTGTTTCCTTCCATATTCTTGTGTACTTGTTTATATATGCATGTATATGGTTAATATACATATGATCTTGTATTATTTATGAATTTAGATCCTTGTTTCTTGCATAGTAGTATATTTTTGTGATTCCATAGGTTCTTTTGAAGCTGGGCAGACAAAGAGGAAGTGGTGAAACTCTATCAAGAAGGAGAGGAAATCAAGTGCAAGACTCAGGTTGGCCCTCTTGGTTCTCCTCTCGTCTCTTTTCATAAAAGGAAACAATAGTAGACTTTGATTGTTTGTTTCTAAGATAGCCACCCATCTTAGTGGGAATAGCAGCATCCGAGTGGACACTATTCCCGGATAACACTTGTCCCATTCAAGTTTTGACCAAGGTCTTTGCCAAAATTCCTTTCTTTGATCCTTTAATCCTGCATGAAATGCACATTAGACCACAAAGAAAAATATCCAACTCTAACTCATCTCATAAACAAAATATAATCAAAAGTATTCAATAACTTATGAGAATAGTTTGTTTGACTAAGCTAGGAGGTGAATGAAGGCCCGTATAATTACCCAATGATGAGGCTCATCATGAAGGAATGAGGTAGCACTTCCTTTATATAGTAATATTTTGTGTCACAAGGGTGTTTCCTTTTCCCTAGGCTGACTTGACTTGGAGGGAGACCAAATTCACAACTTTTGGAGTCAAAAATTACAATTTAAAGGTTCAACATTTCTTCTTTTAAAAGTCGCAATGGGGATTTTACTCAAAATAATTTTTCCTTTGACTATAGCATTCAAAATATACTTTTAGAATAATAAATATAAGTATATCAAGTGGACAAATATATATTATGAAGACTAGCCATAGTTACAAATTCAACACTCCCTCTTAACTAGGGATGTCATAGATGTTTTCAAGTTGAAAATTTTCTCTAAAGAAAATGTTATATTAAATCATCATTAATATCATCATCTACTAGAAGGATCCACTAGTGGCCATATCTGGGGTGGTACCAAACCCATGGCATTATCATCAACATACCAGAACTCACTCCAGAGTGATTGGTCCTCAAATCCCAAGTCCTCTTCCTAAGATAACATGCTAATACCTCAACTAGAAAGCACTCACTCACCCTTACTAGTGAGAACATTGGGCCAAGACCTCACTCCACTAGGCAAAGACCTCACTCTACCCTTCCTTATTTGGTGATCAGGTTTAGATGTTAAAGGACCTCGCTACACCCTACCTAGTATGTGATCGAGTCGAGATGTTGAGAAGGACCTCACTACACCCTTCCTTGGTGTGTGATAAGGTTCAAGACCTCACTACACCCTTCTTAGTGTGTGATCAGGTCCAAACACTAAGATACCTCACTACACCCTTTCTAAGTGTGTGATTTGGTCCATAGCTTACTCAACCCCTCATGGTGAGTAATCGGGTCTCCTCCAAGAGGAACTCACTCAACCCTACCTAGTGAGCACTCTAGGCCTCTCGAACCATTTTCTCCATTGGGAGAATGTCCATGCATGCCATGCTGGTAAAAATTCAACACTCCCTCTCAATAAGAGGGGTAATCTCCACAAGCCTCGGCTTTCCTCTGAAGAACACAAACATCTCTCTAGGAAATGGCTTTGTCTGAATTTCAGTTTCTACTCATCGGTGGAGATGCACTCGAGCCTTATCACTCTCCTCTAAACCATGTCATAGATGTAGTGGTAATTTCTCTCAATTTTCTTCAACATATCATGAAGCACAAGATTCTTTGAAATCTTCACACAACTTTGATTATCATGGTATATCACCATTAGTTCGAACTCTTGGATGAACAATCTTGTAAACAATTTTTGAACCCACATTGCTTTTGTACATGCTTCATTTGTTGCAATATATTCTACTTTTGGAGTGCTAAGTGTGACATATCTCTACTTCCTATTCATCTAATATATCATAGTAGAGCCGAAGTTAAAGCATATTCCCACAGTGCTCTTCCTATCATTAACACTTCCTTCCTAGTCAAAATTTGTATATCCCTGAAGTTGTACGTCCTTATTTGCAACTTATTTCAAACCATAGTTCATAGTACCACATAGATATCTCATAATATGCTTTGTTGCAATCCAATGTTCATGTCTCGATTCAACCTAGAACTAAATCAAGGTGTTCACAACAAAGAAAATGTCCATATTGGTGTTAAATCAAATACATTAATGAGCCAACTAATCGTTGTTACATAGATGGATCTACCAAACTAGATTTGGAGCCTCTTAACTTCTTCAAGTTAGTCACCATGGGAGTAGCCATTGATTTACAATCCATCACACCAAACTTCTAAAGGATCTCAATAACATAATTCCCTTTACCAAGGAAGACTTCACCAAGAATCTACCATACTTTGAGTCCCAGATAATAATGCATCAAATCAAGATCCTTCATATCAAACTCATAAGTGAACCGCTTCTTACACTAAATAATAAGAGGCTTAGCAACTATTAGAAACAAATCATCAACATATAACAATAGGATCATAGGTGCATCCTTCACAACCTTAAAATAAAATTTTGGATTAGCATCGCTCTTCGTAAATGCCAATCTCTTTAGGTAACTATCAATAAAATCATAACAAGATCTTGGAGCTTATTTGAGTCTACACAAGGCCTTCTTTGAACCTGCAAACATGAGATTCATTTCAATGCACTTCAAAACCTTGAGGTTGCTCTATTTACACCTCTTCCTCAGTCATTCCATTGAGGAAAGCAGTCTTCACATCCATTTGATGTAATTTCCATCCCAACAAAGTATCAAGAGACATGATGGATGTAATGGAGTTGTACCTAGAAACTAGAGCAAAGGTCTCATCATAATATTCTCCTTTTTTTTGGATAACCCTATAGCCACAAATCACACCTTATACTTTTCAATACTTCCAACTGCAACATGTTTTATCTTGTATATCCACTTGGAATTCACTACTAACTTCCTATTAGGACTGTTATAGACATATTTGGGCACTGCAACCCCAATCTTATATGTTGATAAACTAGGGCTATTTAACCCCTAAAAGTGTTTTTTCATACCGTAAAGGATCATGGTCAATTGATTATATCATTCCCCAAAAGTTCCACCTGAAAAGCCATCTAGAACTGGCCAAAACAAGACCATACTGACTGCACCACTATCAGGGTGCGATGCATACTAATGAGGCCTTTTGTAGGGTGCGATGAGTGAGGATGGACAAATTTTTGAGACAGTTTTCTAACTGGATGCTCATGGAATCTTCTAGAAACTTCTCCTATGACACTTACCTCTCTGAATTCACCGAGGGATGAGTAAGAAATCGAACAAATCTCCAAGTGGAACCAAAAACAACAAGTGGAATGACACTAATCAAAACCCCAGAGATGACTCACACCCTTGCACACATATATAAATGAATCCCTCATCTGAGAGATCTCGAGGTTTGAATTTTGTAACTTGCAAGGAAGTGTTGAGAGTTTGTGGCTGAGAAAGAGCATTGTATTGTTGGTGTGATCTTTCTTTTCATGAGGTGAAGAGGGCTTTGATGCTGGGAGGATGATGTTGGATCAGACAACTGGGTTGCAATTCTCCCTTCTATTTTAATAAAGTTCTTTGAGTTTTCTTCCATACAACTGTGTAATTATGAATGTTATTATTTGTGAATGCCATTGTATGTTCATTGTATTTCTGATTCTACAATGCTTATGATATAATAGATCAAGATGATTTGACAGTGTTTTGTTACTGTGCTTCTACAGGTATTCTCTAAGTGGGATAAGTAGGAGAGGAGTTGCAAGCTCTCTTAAGGGGGAGAGAGATCAAGCAAGGAGTCAAGCAGAAGATCCAAGTTAGTTCCTTTGCCTCTCTCTTATCTATCATACATAGAAGAAATCCCAAATTTCTTTGATTGTTTGTTTCTAGGATAGCTGCCAATCCTAGAGGGCTAGTCGATCAAAAATACACTAGTTTTCCTGGAAACAAAATGGCAACTCCGCTCAGGATTGAATAGATGCTTGTTTGTTATTGTTTTTTGGTTTATAAACTATAGACGAAGCCTAAAGTTAGCTAGATAGCCTTCAAACTGCTCTTTCTTTGCAATTACATAGTAGATGAATTTTGCTTTAGTCAATCTCCAGTTTAGTTTATGAATTGAACATCTGACTTACAAGAATTCTAGATGGCCTTTTGTTAGCTCAGTAACCTCCCAATATCATTCCTCTGTACTTTTCTCTTTACTGTCCATCATAGCTTAGATTAAGTCACTTAAATCAACTGCAAATTTGAGCCAAAACCCACCCCAGTTGCGCTCCCTGGCCCATCACACTGTCTGTCACTATCAAAAAGTATGCATCGCACTTCCCGAGTATGAAAAGTGTAATTCATCCCTATTTCTATGAAGCCCAGGTGTGATGACTGACTGAGCCTCTTTCCCTTCTTGAAATTTGGGGTTTTTGTCCTTGTTTTCAATTATCAGTTGATTTGCTGATTATGAACAGTGCGCCATTACTGAAGCCTGCTTGCATTACATAGATTAGCCTCCATTGATTAGGATTAGTAAATGTTTTTATGTATTTGTCCATCATTTACAATCCTTTGTCAAAAAGTTTCTTAAATCGATCTATCATTTTGGTACAAAGAGTGTTGTAACTATCGTTTTGAGTCAAAAAGAGAAGTGTCATCGAATCTTCCTTCTCTGAATAGTTGATTGAACATTTTTTCATGTATTTGATTTGATTTGTTGTTATTCGAAGTGTCGAAAGAATTTTCTATTTGAAATTGAAAAGTGTCGTTTAGTATTCCTTTTTATTTTGAAAACGAAATTGTCGAAATGTCGCTTTGAGTAAAGTATTTCATATCTTTTGTTACATTTGTTTCTCCTTTTTTGGCATTTCTCACATTAAGGGAATGAAAAACAAATACATGCATTTGCATTTGCATTTAGCTTGTGTGCAAAAAATGATTTAGGAAAGTGAAATTAGTGTGTGCTCCTTGCTCTTTGTTTGAAAGAATCGTAATTTTCTTTCCTTAGTAGCTAGGATTTTCATTGATCAAAATAAACAACGATTGTTTATCATTATAGATTGCATTTTTAGGAATTTCAAATCAACATCACACAGTGAGCCATTGAAAGACAAACCTTTAAACAAGATCAACTCTAAAATAAATCTCAATTAACCTAACAACACTTTGGAACCTAACGAAACATATCTAGAGGTCTAGGCTAGAGAAGTGTTATGGCATCGTAAAATCTAGTAACTATAGTTTTCATCGAAGGTTGGGTGATTCCTCCTCTTTGATATGACAGGTGCTAGCACAAACTTGTGCTCCCCATACCATCGAGTATATATTGGGAGACCACAATAGGCTTCATCCTTTATCCATAGGAAGCTGTGTCTGCCGCCCTATTGATAGCAATGCACTGAACACAACATTCGGGAAGATTGACTGCCGTACATAAGTCCTTGGTAATTTCTCTTTAATTTATCACCAAGGTGTATATTGCAATTTTGCAATTGGTTTGGTAATCCCTCTGTCTATATTTCCAGAGTAGTCGCTTTCATTCCTTTTTGACTCTTTAAAATAAAAGGTCCATTTGAGCACTTGTCACTTTAGGCTCATTAAAAATCAAAGGGGAATAGAGTCATCTTTAGCTTTTTCTCGACTCTTAAAAATTGAAAAAGTAAAGTGGTGTCAAAGCGTCATTAAAATTTATTAAATTCGGAATAACATCATCTTCCCCTAAATTTTGAGTTGATCAAGTAATCCACAATCGTGGAAGAAAGTCAATCAAAACCCCATCGTTCACGGAGACTAGTGAGTCCACCATCTTTGACTCTGAAAATGAAGCCATTCCGGGCAAAACGGTCTAGTTTAACTGAGTCCAATTCATCTGATTTATTTGAAAGTTTTGTTTCAACATCATTAGAGACTACAGTTGCTCCAACCATTTCTGGTACATCTACCTCTAGAGAAGAAGTTCCGCAGTTACAAGAGGACATTAGAACTGATCCTAGTGTAATGGTAGATGCTTCTATACCTGAAACAACTCCATCTAGAGTTGATCCAGAGACTGAAGTTCACTTACCTAAACATCTGGAAGTTGAGTTCTAGAATTCCGAAGGTGTCACCCCTCTGATATCTGTCACTACAGAAGCTACACCTTCTTCGGCTCCAGAAATATTTTATGGACCTGATGGTCTATGTCTTCCACCTGGACTGATTGCTATAGAATAGATAGTAGAGGATCCTCCATCCAATACCTCGTTAAATTTTGGGACTGGGATTCATCTGTATCCTTCTACTCCTAAAGTTGGTTCTTTTAATCATCCTTCATCACAAGTTCCTATAGAATCGCTAGGAAATCTTTTGGATAGACTAAACATGTCTGAGCAACCATCAACATCTAGGATTGTGTCATATGATATAGCTACAACAAAACTTCCTGCTGCCATTCCTATAATGTTTGCTGGTATACCATCTGTCCCTACTAGTTATCAATCACTAGCTGGAGTCCACTCAGGGGTTGTTTTGACGACATGGTCTGTTCCTATTTTTTCATCCGAAGTACCATCTGGTATTTCTTATGTTGAAACTCAACAAATTGATCCTACATGCCAGTATCAATTTGGGCAGATCAGTCTTCACAGACTAATATATCCTTTGAACACTGGGCTTCCACCATATGGAGGGCAGTATGATTTTTCATTGTCCCCCCCTGGAGAACAACCATATGAGAGTTTACAACAAAACTCAGGTCAAATTGGAATTACATCTAGCGCCTGGGTACCAATAGTACCTCAACAGCCAAGGGTTGTATATTCAATGCAACCGATCCAACCTGTGTCAAATATTCCCACTACACCTGCTATTGTGACTGTGTCACAAGTACAAGCACTGCCTATTGTGTGTCAACCTCAAGTCTCTCTGATGAGCCCCAAAATTGGTAACAATTTGGGCTCATTTGGCCTAATTTTCATTGTTCAGTCCTTGTTCAAATCCATCATTTTCTATAGTTTATGCATTATTTTTAGTATGTTTGTGTCTTTGGTACGAATAAGGGAAGTTGCTTTTCCTAGGTGGTTAACAAGTGTCTATTTCAGGTTTTTGACATATATTGGAGAAAAGCCAAAGCAATCATGAGCTATAAGGCAGCCAAGCCTGAAGTGAGGACTTGAAGGAGGGGTGCCTACGGCATTCAATGACCCTTCCTCGGGATCTTCACCTCCAACTCCGAGCTCCAAAGACCACCAAACCGAATCTAGAAGGCAGCCAATCAGCATTTAAAAAGGGACTGTTTGACTCACAGTTTGACAGCCGAGTTCCACAGATTGAGGAGACCAGCTAGGTCCCTTGTGATCTATAAATGTTGAGGCCTTAGCCTTCATAAAAAGACTTTTGAAACTATTGTGTACTTTGCACCTCAGTGCTGCAGCTTTATTTTGTTCCTTTGTAGCCATTTTTGGCATGACTGTTATGATTCTTTTTGGATAATGAGAAGCAGTTTGGTTTCCTATTCAAATCTGAGTTTTTCATAGGAGCCAAAGCTCTCAGGGTTGGGCCCAACCTGAGAGCCTAGGACCTCCTTTCTGTATTATTTCTTTTCCTTTACGTATCACTGTTTTTTTTCCTTTATGCATTTGAACACATTGTTGTTAAGTAGATTTCGTTATGTTGCTGGAATAGATCACTGTTTATGAATGACTTTGGTTTAGATGTTTTGGTAGGATAATAAAAACAAGATCTCCAAGGAAAAGAGACAACCACACTCCTGGTTTCACCTCGGCCTTATTGGATTTGGGGCTGGAATTGAGGAAACAGTGCTGCCTCACAAAAACACTAGTTTTCTTATTTATGCAATCTTTTAGTGTGCCTGTTTTATTTGCAAAGATTAGTCATGGGTTTGGAAATCTGAAATGTTTCTTTACATAGATGGTGTACAAGGTTTTCTTCCCAAATAAAGTTGCTGCTCATTTATGTTGATTGATGGATAGAATAGACTAGTTTAGGATTTGATCATTTGCAGGTCTTTGTTGATTTGATCAAGGCCCACCATGCAGGGAATCTTCTTCCTTCATCCATCCTACCAAAGCATCATCTAAGCCTCCTGTTCTTCTCGTAGCTAAGTTGCCCTTTTCCCATCTATCCTTTGTGTCTATGAAACCTTACCTCCTTGCTCATCATTGCCTTAGCCGTCTTCAAGCCAAGCCAGCCTTCTACACTTCTTCACCGATCCACCCACCAGTCCTTAGGCCATTTTTAGACCCCTATCCTACCTCTAGATCCATCCATGCACCTTCCCTCACTCATCCACCTCCTAAAAACTGACTTGCAAACATCCTGTAGAAATTCTGAAGTTTCTTGTAGAAATTCTGAAGTTTCCTGTAGAAATCCTGAAGTTTCCTATAGAACCCCTTCAGACTTCCTATAGAAGCTCACAAGTGAGGTTTCATGATAGCCAAACCTTGTGAGACTCTGGGGAAGAGTGTTAGGGACTCCTTAGACCCCCTATGAGCCTCTTCAACCATTTCCAAGCATTCCTCTTCCTTGATCCACTCCTGCACAGTGAAGCACAGTTCAAGCATATGCATGTGAAAATCGACACTTAATCAAAAACATACAAAAAGATACTCTCTAGGACAAAAGTAGTCTAAGACATATGCATTTTCCCTTTTTGAAGTCAATGGCATCTCATTCAGTAGTTTGCATTCTCATTTTTGCATAAGTAGAACTAGCTGGTAGAATTAGGGTTTGCTAGGGTTTGCATTTCTCTTTGGCTTTCAGTTTCTTTTCACAAGTAGATTAGCTCCCTTTGAGTTAGCTTTCATCCATCATTTAAAAGATTCTTCTGAGAACTTATAGAAGTTGTGGCTAAAGCCCCTAGCGGACTTGTGCCAGCTGACCAAGTGACAACTGCGACAAGAACTAGTACTTGTGCATACAGCACCGTCGCTTCCAAGTTTGTTATGAACAACCGGGTTGATAAAAGTAAAGAAGGGAGTCCCAGGAGTTGCAGCATTATTGCTGCAATACTGGAGCCCACCATATTTTTGGCGCTGTTGTCTGGGAAGCGTCAGAGTATTGGTGATTGTTGCTATTCTTCTATTTTCTACTACAAACTTCTGCTAAGTAGTTTATTTCATTTCCATTCTGCAATTTCATTTCTGCAAAAGTAGAATAGACATTTCCCGCTTTCATAGATTAGCATTCAAATTCCGAAATTTCAATTTTGCAAGCATAGATTAGAATTTCAATTCTGCAAGCGTAAATTAGCATTTCAATTCCACATTTTCCTTTTAGTATGATAGTTAGCTGCAGTTCAACCTATTTTAGTTTTGCAGGTACAAGAAAAAAAAATACAAAAAGCAAGAAAAAGTATTTCCATTTCATGCCTCATAGGAACAGAGATAAGACCGGCAAATTCTTACCCAACACCCCCACCACATCACTGAGTCAACTTTCTTTTTTCTCTGGTGGCAGTGAGCCAGAAGAACCTATAGGTGAACCTCCTGAGATATACGAAGATCCTATAGCAGAAGAAGAGTTAGAAACCATTCTGTCTGCAGCCATGGCTCAAAACCGAAACGGTAGAAGAGAAGATGAGAGAATAGAGGGTTCCTTTCCCATTCGAGAGACCAATGGAGACATGAAAATGAAAAACATAAGTCCCTCTGCACTACCTCATTTCCATGGTCTGACTACTGAGGACCCTGATACCTTCTTGTTTGAGTTTGCTGTCCTTTGTCAAACTTATGACTATGCTGAGGATGAGCAAAAGCTGAAACTCTTTCCCTCTACCCTCAAGGATGCAGCATTACGTTGGTTCATGGGGTTACCTGGAAACAGTATCACCACTTGGGCTCAAATGCAAAAAGCTTTGAACACCAAGTACAGAGACTACTGTAGGTCCAAGGAAACTAAGGGGGGAATCTTTCGGATGACCATGGGCAGTGATGAATCTTTGGAAGACTATGAGGAAAGGTTCCAACTCAGTTATAAATGAGCCAGGTGCACACTTGACCCGGAATCTCTGAAGTTGGTTCTGCTCTGAGGAGTCCTTGAAGACCTTTTGGACACCCTTAACCTACTAGCTGGAGGAGATATCTACCAACTACCTTATGAGGACATAAAGACCGTGTTTAGAAACCATTCTAGGGCGACCCAAAAGAGAGGTAGGGGAAGTCATCTCTCAGCTAGCACCTCTCTCTCCAAGCATGAGTTTGCTAACCATATGGAAGATATTAAGAGCGAAATGAGACAGACCATTGCCTTGCAACTTGATACCTTCCGAATTCAGCAGAAGAAAGAAGAAGCTGAGAGGGCCTTGGCCATTTTTTGTCCTAGATGCACAAGGAAGCACCCCAAGAATGAGTGCCCATTACACTCAGTAGAGGTATGTTTCATGTGTTAGGAAGACCATCCCACCAACCAATGCCCTACCTTTCCTGGATTTAAAGCCATGTACCTAGGGATCGAGGTGGCTACTGAACCTCTCTACTTCCTCAACCAAAGGAGGCCTCATGGACCCAGACCTTAGCAGCAGGGAATGCAAGGGTCATCCCAATCTTATTACCACCCCAACCAACCTTCCCATATGCCTTCTTGGGGTCCCCCTGCTCATCCTTCTTGGTCCACACCTCCTCCATGGTCTTATCCATCTCCATACCAAACTCAACCGCCTTCTCACTCGTTTCACTCTCATGCCCAGCCACAACCTCAGTGGAATGCACCTCAATCGGGGTGGAGGCCCCAATACAACACTCCTCCCGCCATTTTGCCTCCACCACCAACTCAACCTCAACCATTACCTCCTACTCCTCCAAGACAACCCCAAATGCCTGCTCAACCGAACCCGAACCCCAACAACAGACAGGCCCAGCAGGTATATACTGGGGAGACAACATGCCCTACCTATGTTGTGGAGATCCAAGAGATCAACCTGCGATCTGGGAAGGTCCTTCCAGAGCGCCAACCTCCTCCCCTGGAGGAGGAGGAAGAGAAACAGGAAAGTGAACCCCAAGCCATTCCACCCTTTCCTGAGCAACTCATAGTAACCACACAACCCAACCCAGAAGAAACTGAGCTTCTAGGAGAACTCAAGCAGTTATGTGTGAAAATACCACTTCTCCAGGCCATAAAAGATGTACCGATATACAACAAATTTATTAAGGAGAAGTGTTTCAAGCACCCGGGCAGGCGAAAGAGAGATGCCTCAACTATCAATGTCATAGGACAACTGTCTGATCTTATGTTGGGGCAGGTAATCTTTCCAAAGTATTTGGACCCTGGGAGTCCTGTAGTTGATGTTCACATCAATGGCACCATCATCCCCCACACCTTGATTGATATAGGGGCCACCATTAATGTGATGACTAGGGACACCATGCTTAAGCTCAACCTTTAGAGTTCCTTAAGGGAGACCTCGACAGTACTGCAATTGGCAGACCACTCCACCGTGACTCCCGAAGTGATTGTGGAAGATGTCTTGGTCTTTGTTGACTCATGGGAGTACCCTGCGGACTTATTGGTCCTTCATCCAAAGGAAAAACTCACTAGATATCCCCTCATTTTGGGAAGGCCTTGGCTAGCTATTGCGTATGCTTACATTAGTTTTCGAGAAGGAAGCATGACCATCAAAAATGGCCCTATGTCCAAACAGCTGGTCCTATACCCGCCTGCCCAACCTCTGTTATAACATGACTTACCCCTCTGGTTGGAAGAAGGAGATGAGGATGAGGTCTACTTTGCACCATTATGCAGAGTGGAGGTCCTCAAACCGAGGATGATTTGATTGAGAACTTAATCCAAAAGCCTCCCCTCGGTGCACTATCCTCGAAAGAGTTGGTGGAAGACAACCAAGCCAGTGCTTTAGTGGACCTATGTGTGACTAATCCGACCACTCCCAGAGTTAAGAATGTGGAGTTTGGCCCTGAAAGAACTTTAAAGATTAGCTCCCCTCTCTCTCCCTCTCAGGAAAAGGTGCTATGTAGCCTCTTGAACCGCCATTTGGAGGCTTTTTCCTGGAGCTACAAAGAAATGAAAGGAATCCATCCTTCATTTTGTACCCATCATATTTACATTAAAGAGGACTGTAAACTAGTCAGGCAACCTCAGAGGAGAATGAATCCAGCCCTTAAGGACATTGTTAAAGAAGAAGTGCAAAAATTGTTGGATGCAGGATTCATTTACCCCATCTCGGACAGCGAATAGGCTTCCCCTCTGGTGTTGGTACCCAAGAAAAATGGGAAGTGGAGAATCTGTGTAGACTACAAAGAATTAAACAAAGCCACCAAGAAAGACCACTTCCGTTTGCCTTTCATAGATCAAGTGTTGGATGGACTAGCAGGGAAGAAGTTTTTCTCTTTCCTAGATGGGTTCACCGGGTATAATCAGATCCAAATTAGCCTGGAGGACCAAGATAAGACCACCTTCACTTGTCCATGGGGTACATTTGCCTATCGAGTCCTTCCCTTTGGGCTATGCAATGCTCCTGCCACTTTCCAGGGAGCTGTACTGAGCATCTTTGCCGAGTTGGTTCATGATTCAGTGGAAATCTATATGGATGAGTTTACTCCTTACGGGTCTAGCTTCCAAGAAGCCTTGTCGAACCTAGGAAAAGTTTTAAGAAAGTGCATTGAGATGAACCTGTCCCTCAGCCCTGAAAAATGTGAATTCCTGATGACTGAAGGGACCGTGTTAGGTCACACCATTTCTCGCCAAGGATTACTGGTGGATCCTAACAAAATTGCGATCATCAAAAAGGTTCGACCTTCTCAGAAGGTAAGAGATGTTCGGAGTTTCCTAGGCTTAGCGGGATATTATAGAATATTCATTAAAGATTTCAGTAAGCTAGCCTCACCATTATTTGGCCTCTTAGGAAAAGATGTTGATTTTAAATGGACTGACAACTGTCAAAGGGCTCTGAATGAGTTGAAGGATAAGTTAGTGTCCGCCCCAATTTTGAGAGGCCCAAACTGGGCCCTACCTTTCCACATCCACACTGATGCCTCAAACAAAGCCATAGGGGTAGACTTAGGACAAGTTGAGGAAAAACTTCCATATGCCATATACTTTGTCAGCAAAAACCTGTCCAAGGTAGAAATGAACTATACTGTAACTGAGAAGGAGTTTCTGGCCGTGGTCCGTTCCCTGAACAAGTTCTGACACTACATCACTGCCTATCAAACATTTGTACATACTGATCATGCTACAATTAGATATTTAATGAATAAGCCTGATGTGAATGCTTGTATTATTAGATGGTTACTTTTGTTGCAGCAGTTTGATTTGACTATCATTGACAAACTAGGTAAAGAAAATGTTGTTGCTGACTTCTTGTCTAGATTGGATTTGCCTGCAGGTGAAGAAGGAACAGTGGATGACCAGATGCCAGATGAACATCTATTTGTTATCTCAGTACTCTCTCTGTGGTTTTCTGATATAGCAAACTACTTGGTCTCAACACAGTTCCCTCCGCATCTATCCTCAAAGGAGAAGAGCAGAATCGTGAGGAAGAGTGTCCCATTCACTTGGATCGACGGCAACCTATTCAAGCTTGGCCCAGATCAGATATTAAGGCATTGTGTTAGGGAGGAGGAAGTCTTTAACATCCTCCTAATGTGTCACGATGGGCCTTGTGGAGGACATTTTGTAGCAAAGAGGACTGCCTTCAAAATTCTACAGGCAGGCTACTATTGGCCCACTCTTCATCATGATGTCAGAAGATATATCAGCCAATGTGACCGATGCCAAAGGATGGGGAAACCAACTCCAAGGGACGAAATGCCTCTCCAACCTCAAGTGACCCTTGAGCCATTTGAGAAGTGGGGCATGGATTTTGTGGGTCCTATCAACCCTCCTTCGAGGCAAAGGCCTTACATCATTGTGTGCATAGACTACCTGACAAAGTGCGCAAAAACCAAGGCAATCAAAGCAGCGACAGAAGAAAAGGTGGTTGAGTTTTTAAGAGAAAACATACTCTACAAATTTGGCTACCCAAGAGAGTTAGTCATCGATCAAGGAAGCCAGTTCACCTCCAACTTAATTCAATACTTGCTCGCTCATCACAAGATCAAGCATAGGACTTCCACCCCATATCATCCTCAAGAAAATAGGTAGGTGGAAGTCACTAATAGAGCATTAGAAGGGATTTTGACTAAGGTGGTGAGCAGTAGTAGAAAGGACTGGGCAGATCACCTGGTTGAGGCCACTTGGGCCTACAACACCACTTGGAAGACCACAACCAGTTTCACACCATATGAGCTGGTCTACAAGAAGAGAGCTTTGTTGTCAATCGAGTTCGAGTACAACACATTAAGGATGGCAGCTCAGATGGACCTAGATCTCAGCCATGCTCAATGTGAAAGGTTATTGTAGCTGAATGGGTTAGATGAACACCGAATGCAAGCCCTCCTCCACTCAAAAGTGGTTCAACTTCAGAGGAAGATATGGCATGACTGACACCTTAATGAAAAACAATTCCAGTCGAGAGATTGGGCGCTACTGTATGATTCCAGACATAAGGATTTTAAAGGGAAGCTGAGGAAAATATGGCTAGGACCATATGCAGTGTAGAAGTGCAATGAAAATGGTTCCGTCCTTATCCAGACCATTGACGAAGAAGCCATTCCCATGCTCATCAATGGGCGTTAACTGAAGATCTACAGGAAACCCCTTTCAAGGCAGGAGTTCATCGAAACTGTGGAAAAACCAATGCTGGTAATAGAGAAGGGTTCTGCCTCTATTTTGGCCACACCCTGAGCATCATCATATCAACAAAATAAAAATAAAAAATGATAAAATAAAAAATATCCTTGGGTGAAAACCTCTCTGAGGCGCCCAAGGCAGATGGTAGGGGTGAAAACCTCCTTGAGGCGCCCCTGTTGTCTCTCTGAAAATAAATAATTTGAATAAAAAGAACCTTGGGTGAAAACCTCTCTGAGGCGCCCAAGGAAAATAGTAGGGGTGAAAACCTCATCGAGGCGCCCCTACTACCTCTCTTAAAAAAAAAAGAAGAAGAAGAAAAAGAGAAAAAGAGAAAAAAGAAAAAAAGAAAAAGAAAAAGAAGGAAGAAACAGAGAAAAAAGCAAGTTTCATCCCTGGAAATTGTTGCAGGTTGCAGGAAAACAATGCAGAAAGGAGGCCTCCCAACACAAGGACATGGGTCCCTACCAAGTTACCAGGCATCCTCACATACACTCCCTCCATGGACACTCACTTTTTTCAGGATTTGGAAACAATCTGGTCGTGGTTCAACCTTCTACAGGAAGCTACAGGACTTTCTGCAGGAAGTTCTGCATTTCTACAGGAAACATCCTGTAGAGCCTTTGGGTAGGCCAGAATCGATCATGGAGAGGGATTTGAAGCTTGAAATCTATTAATGAGGCATGCAACTACAATTTTCTTCCATCCTCCACTTGTTTCATCTCCTTCGACCACCATTGCCACCATCTGGTTGAATATACCTGCACAGTCATACAAGAATCCTGTTTTCTCATATCAAAATTTGTTTTTCCAGTGAAAAATAAAGCATGCAGAGGCTCGCACACTTTACCTGTCAAGGCTCCATCAGGACCCTTCATCCATGAACACAATTGTGTTTTTTTCAACGTACACCCCAGGAGGAGAAACAACTATAGGATGTCCTACAGGAATCCTGTAGCAGTTGATCCAGCTAGAGCACATCTCATGGAGACACCAGCAGCTCACATCAAACGAAGTCGGTGCATGCAGTATTCACCACTAGAGGGTCGGGTCTTGAGGTCTTGTATCCAGCATCAGCCAATGAAAGAGGAGCTCTAGCACCCGTGCACGAAGCAGCAGCAGGAAAATCTAGCATTCCACATCCCGAAGCCTGCAAAACACGTCCACGGCCACACAGGTAAGTGCCTAACCTTATTCGTCGAATTGCATGAACTATACTCTAAATTTTGCATGACTGTGAAATGGGAGGATTGAAAAAGTTTGGTGGCCAGTCAACTGGCCACTCACAGCTAGTCAAATGGCCTCGTAGGATCCAAATGAGCTTGGTTATGCCAAAAGGACGGGCAGTTGACACATGGGAAGTGTCCAGTCGGGGAGAATCGACAATGTGACAGAAATGGTGGCGATGAATGCAGAAGGAAGGATTCGGCGGTCAGAGAAAAACATAGGAATGATTGCTATGACGTCGGCCAATGGATTGGCCTAGACAGCTCAACCCCACGCCATGAATTCTACATCAATTCAAATTGGCGAGTCGAATAACTCACAGTAAATTGCTGTCATTCGCACTTGCAACTGTTTTTGCAGTTGAGTACGCATCCTCTTCTTCTGTAAGTTGTTAGCCCGAGCTTCTCGGTCTGTTCCAACGTCCTTCCACAGCTCAGACTCATCCAGAACCACCGTGACATCCTCCAGAAGCCGGAAAAGCTTTCTATAGGAAGGTGTGCTACAGGAATCCCGGCATTATGAAGAAGCTTGGACTGTTTACATCGAGGGTGGAAATTCTTTGAGAGGTAGGCCCAAACACCATTCCCATGCAAAATAGTTCAAAAGGTGGTGAATTTGATGTGCTGGGGTAGAAAAAATTTAAAAGCACGTCTGTCTGTGAATCTAAAAGCAGTTTACTTATGGTTTCATGAAATTGCCTTCGTTGGTTTGCGTCCAAGATTTTTCCCACGAGTCCTGAGTTAAATTCCTCCTGTAGAGAAGTTGAGACACTGTCAAGGCTAACCAGTGGAAAAAATTGTGAATTTTACATGATTATGTGTATGTTGGAAACATAGCTCTGCACTCTGTTTAGAGAAAACCCGAGTCATCCTTCTGTACATGGGCAGTCAAGTTTCAAAATTGAGGAATTGATACGAAGTGGCTTGCAGATACCGTTTACAACGTTCTGAGAAGGAAACACACATAGAATTCCCTTTCTACTCAAAGCGCAAGCAAAAATAGAGTATTTTTCACCATGCTAGGAGGGTTTGTCAGAAAGGAACCCATAGACTCCAAGAAACTACGAGAAACTCCTGAGGTGGTGGACTTATTTTCCCGTGCACACTGGATGACATTTTGTGAAAAAATTCAAGGTCACGATGATGAAATCACAGAGGAATTCCTAAGGTCCCTGAAGCTGAAATAAAAGACACTAGCCACTGTCAACTTTAGAGGATTGACCCTAAGACTCACCCCACAGCTCATTAGCAGAGTCACTGATCTACCGATGGGGGTACCCTGGGACAAAGAGGAGAGTAAATTGGGCAAAAGGCTAAAAAGGAGTTCTTCTTACCAGAGGAACAGTTTTCAGACGATAAGAATGGGGCTCGAAGAACCAACATACAACCATTTTGGAGCGAAGTCAGCCTCAAAATTATGAAATATATTACCTGTGAGGGGAGGTTTAGCATCATATATGGTTATCATTTCCGTTTGCTAACTAAACTCAGGCACCAAATGGATCTGCCCACAGAACAAAAGTTGAGCATCCCCTACTTCCTCCTGCAATCCTTGATTGAGTGTGCCACAAAGCTGAGGGAGGCAACACCAGACCAGCTGGCCCATCATGGCCTTATCAAGCTCCTCGTGGAAGATGCACTCCATACCTACACTGTCCCATGGGAAATTTTTCGAAATATGTCTAAGGATGATGACATCCGAATTTTGGCCGAGGAGCTCACTTCCTCCAGCAGTGAGGAGAAGGAGAACACTGAGGAAAAAAAGAAATCTAAGGGTCAGGAAACCCCAGACCAACCACCAAAGCAAGGGCAGAAAGAGACATGAGAGAAAGGCCAAGCTTTTGAGGCCAAAACAGTGGGTGATAAAATGACACAAACACCCAAGGAGAAAAGGTTGCAGAGCAGGGCAGAAAGGACTGAAAATGTCCAAGCAAGTGAAGGCACGCCTAAGGTAGCCACAGGCAAGCTAAAGGAAAAAGCACCCCCATCCAAGCAGGCCAAAGCAGTGCCAACTGGTTCTATAGGAAGCCAGAAGGTCATTTCTACAGGAAGTCCAAAAACTGCTTCTACAGGAAGCCAGAAACCATTCAGTACAGGACTTTCTACAGGAAGTCTGAAGAAAGGGCAAGGGGAGGAAGAATCTCCTGAGATTCTAGCTAGGAAAGTAGCAGCTGTGCTGGTTTCCCTCAGCACCTCTCCAAAGCATAAAGAAAAGTAGAAGAGGGAGCCTTCCATGTATTTTAAGGTGAGAAGAAGCACAAGGATTAAAACTGGTAAACCAAAGGAGAAACAATCCAAAGAACCAATTGCAATTGAAGACACCCCATCCAAACAAAAGACTTCCATAACATATGAGCGGGGAAGCCCAAAGACATCAACATGGAAGGAAAGGATGGAGAAATTGAACTCAGAGGCCTCTCTACAAGATGTCGAGGCTGCTCTACAGGAAATATTGGCTAGGCTAAAAGAGACCGAAAAGATGGAAGAAAAAGCAGCTAAGTCATCACAGGAGGAAGAGGAGGCCGATACCATTACGGAACCAAGCCTCTAGCCCAGCCTAGGCTCTTATTATAAATTTTTAGAGGCTGGGAAAATCATTCCTCAAAAATTCACAGTGCCACTTTTCCTAGCACTAGAGGAAGAAAGAGTACGGATCCACACTTGGATGAAGATCGCTAAATCCAAGGGAGTGGCAGATATAGGCCCTCTAGAGGAAAAGCTCAAGGAAGCCCAAAGAGAATTGGAAAAGGTATGGCATGTGGAGAGCTCCCAACAGGCCAGGCTACAAGAAGAGTATGAGCTGCTTAGACAGTAGCTACAGCTACAAGGACAGAGGAAAGAAGAGGCCACAACAGCCAAAGACACCACAAAAGAGCCTGAGGGAAAAGAAGGAATGCAAGCTGAACTTGAGGCACTAAACCAGCAACTACAGGAAATGGAATTGCAAGTAGGCCTAGAGATACAATATCTAAAACAACAGATACAAGAGAAGGAGGCACAACTAGCCTGCATGGCCAGTTGGGCAATGGAAGCTCTGCAATGTAGGCAGTGGGCCAAATCCTATGGCCTATACCTCAGGGATCAGTGGCTGCAATTTCAAATCAACACATTGGCACAGAGGGGTATCACTCAAATCCAAAACCCCCAATAGTTCATGGATTTATGTAACAACAGTTCCTCAGAAGACAAGGCCAAGCTATCAGAGTTCTACCTTCATAATTTGGCCCTTCCAACCATGACCTCGTGGGACCCTAACATAGTAGTAGGGGACATACAGCTTATGGCAATGATCTCATGGCTAAACCACGAAGAAAAGAGAGCGACAGAGGTCAGAAATGTCATGGAACGAGAACTACAGGAACCACTGTTGATTAGAGCAGAGCCAGGGGACCCCTTAGCATTGATATCAACCCACCAACACCTAGCAACGAACTCTCCGGCCCTGTTAGAGTACATGGATCGACAAGCTCAGGCCATAGCACACTTTGAGGATAGGGAGCGACTATTGGGGGACAACTATGTTCATGCTTGCACCCGTAGGTGGAACACATTGTCCCATAGCCTCAAAACCAGGGAATACCACACTCCAACTAGATTAAGGGAGGCCTTGGCACGAGTGCCTCTCTACAAAAAGTCTATGCAGAATCTTTAGGCCAGCTGGATAGGCCTCAAGTTAAGTCCACCTTTGCTTTTCGGGTTGTTAGAAGGAGGCATAGAAGAAGAAGAGCATAAGTAGTGGGAAGAGGTGGAAAGGAAGGGTAGATTCCATGACAGTGAAGAGAATACTACTTCAGAAGCCTGGAATGTGAGGGAGGCGATCAAAGCAATTAAGGAGGAGGAGCTGGACTAGTTGCTCAAAGGATGAGCAACCCATTTAGTAGGGGGGTGATGTGAGCCCCAAACTGGGTAACTTATTGGGCTCATTTTGCCTAATTATCCTTGTTCAATCCTTGTTAAATCCTCCATTTTTCATAGATTATGCATTATTTTTTAGTATGTTTATGTCATTTGTACAAATAAGGGTGGTCACTCTTCCTCGGTGGCTAACACGTGCTTATTTCAGGTTTTTTGACAGATGTTGGAGCAACACCGAGCAATCATGGGCTAGGTGACAGCCAAGCTTGAGGTGAGGATTCATAGGGGGGTTGTCTATGACATTAAATATCCCTTCCTCGGGATCTCCACCCCCAACTCCGAGCTCACATGCCACCAAAAATGGATCTTGAAGGCAGACAAGCAGATTTTGGAAAATGGACTGTCTACTAACAATTGGGACAGCCGCGTCCCCTAGATTTAGGAGGCCTGCTAGGGCCCTCGTGGAGTATAAATGAGAAGGCCTCAACCTTCGTAAGGGACTTTTGAAACCATTGTATTTTTTGCACTACCGTGTTGTCACTTTCATCTCGTTTTCTTGTAGCCATTTTGGCATAACTTTTGACTGATGACTATTTTTTGATAATGATAAGCAGTCTTATTTTATATCAACTCTGAGTTCTCTATAGGAGCCATAGTTGTCAGGGTTGGGCCCAACCTGAGAGCCTAAGGCCTCGTTTATGTATTGTTATCTTTCCTTTATGCATCGTTGTTTTTCCTTTTATGCATTTGCAAACGTATTTCTGTTAGGCAGATTAAGTTGTGTTGATTAACTAGGTCACTGTTTATGGTTTAAAATGCTTCAGATGTTTAGAATAGGTTGGTAGGATAATAACAGGAAAAAAACTCCAGAAAAGGGCCAACAAACACTTTTAGTTTCACCTCTTCCTCATTGTATCGGGGGCTGGAATTGAAGTAACCGTGTTGTCCCAAACAAAAACACTAGTTTTGCTTTGCCATGCAATAATTAGTGTATTGTTTTCAGTTATAGAAGTTGGTTACATTTTCAGATCTCTGAAATGTTTCATTGCATAGTTGATATATATGGTTCTCTTCCAAATAAAGTTGTTGTTCATTCACTTTATTGTTAGCTAGATTAGATTAGCTAGGACTTTGATTACTTGCAAGTCTTTATTGATTCAGTTGAAAGTGCCTGATGCAGAGCATCTCTACCACCTTTTCATCCACCAAAACTTCATCAGAGCCATTTGTTCCATCTCCTAACTAGGTTTCTCATCTCACATTTGTCCTCTTTTCCACGTAACCCTAACTTTTTGTGCAACCATTTTTTTAGCCTTCTTTGAGCTAATTCAGCCATCTATACCTTCTCACCACTCCATCCACCAGTCCCTAGGCCACTTCAGGGCCCTATCCTACCTCCATATCCATTCATCCATCTTCCCTCACTCATCCATCCTCCAAAATCCCAATTCTAAACATCCTGTAGAAATTTTTGAACATCCTGTAGAAATTCTTGAACATCCTGTAGAACCCCTGCAAACTTCCTGTAGAAGCTCACAAACGAGGTTTCTTGGTAGAAAAACTTTGTGAAACTCTATGGAAGGGTGTTAGGGACTCATTAGACCCTCTCTAAACCTTCCCAACCTCTTGCAAGCATTTTTCCTTATTGATCCACCCTTACACATTCAAGAACCGTGAAAGCATATGCATGATGAAACTGACGACTTAATCAAAAATACAAAAAGATGTTTTCTTCAGATAGAGGTAGTCTAGATACATGTATTTTACCTTCATAGAAGTAATGGAATCTCTTTTAGTAATTTACATTCTCTTCTTTGTGTCAGTAGGACTAGCTAGTATAATTAGGGTTTGCTAGGGTTTGCGCTTTCCTTCAGTTTTCAATCTCTTTTCACAAGTACATTAGCTTCCTTCGAGACTAGCTTCCATCCATCAATTAACAAGCTTCTTCTCAAAGCTTATAGAAGTTGGCTTGAGCCCCTAGCGGAATTGTGCCAGCTGACCAAGTGACAGCTGCAGCAAGAGATAGTACTTGTGCATATAGCACCATCGCTTCCAAGTTTGTTACGAACTACCGGGTTGATAAAAGTAAAGAAGGGAGTCCTAGAAGTTGTAGCATTATTGTTGCAATACTGGATCCCACCAGTTGTCAGCGAGACTACACAGGAGGAAGAAGGCACCTTGGCCCGCTCTTCCTTTACGAGTCGGATTGTATGAGATCCAAAGTATCAAGCATGCTAAGGTTGACACAGAGGAATTCAAGAGGTTCACCTTCGGCACAAAAAGTTTCAATTCATATGACCTGCATTACTTAATGAAGGAACACTATGCAAGAGTGTACCATCCTTGGATCCACGATGCATTTCATTGGCCTTATTAAGACCCATGGAGATATTTATATAACTCCTCAAGGCTCAATGAACCAGTCAGAGTGGTTCAAGAATGGTTAACAGTACACAAAACGAAAACATCTCAGAGAGCAGAAACATCAGAAATAATAGATGGTCGCAGACCTGCGCATTACAAAGTAAAAAGGAAGATTGAAGACAGTGCAGAGGTGGAGAAAAGCTACAAGTTCAAGGAAGATGCACTTGTAGTAAGAGAAAATTTGGAGATTGAAGTAAAGAAGTGAAAACTCTACAAAAGGATTGCACAAAAACAGAGGGAGAAGCAGAAACTGGAGGAGGCAAACAAGTAGTTGTAGGAGGTGAAGAAAAAAATAAAGGAAGAACAAGATATGCATAGAAGGGAAAAGGAAGCACAATAGGAACAGGAACAACATGAAGCATATTGTGCACACAATAATGAAACTGTGCAAATACAGGTTATTGAATAAAAACAGTTGGTAGGTAGCAAACAGGGTGAGTACTCGTAGGAACATGACTTTGCTAAGGAGATTAAACAGATGTTGGATCAAATGGAAATGGATGTGGCACAAATGGAGTAGGATCTAGATACAAACCTCATGCCCAAGGACCCAGAGGTCACTCCACAGGCTTCACTAGATCTGAGAGAAGAGCAAGTCCCAAGTTCACAACGAGACACTAAAATCCTTGAAGATAATCTGGAAGCACATGTGCACAACATATCCTTTGACGAGTCACAATGCAGAGTTGTGCAATCATGAAGAGTCCTCACTATGAATGTCCATGCATCTCCTGCACATTTTCAAGAATGAGTGATCATGTCCGATGTGTGTAAACATCTAGCTTCATTGGTCAATGTTACAAAAGCATATGCCAAAGCCACTAGCTCAAGTGTGAGATTCATAATAGTTGAAAATGAGCACATGGATAAAGAATTGCAAGCAGCCACGAAGAGAGAAGAGAAATCTACAAAATTTCTGAGAGAAGAGTGGAGGAAATAAATACTTGATGAAGTATGGTCTCTTGAGACAGTCATGCGGAAGTTTTACTTCATGTTTGTCGTCGTGCATAAGTGACTTGTCCATCTTAATGGTTGGCATCAATGTTGTGCTAAAAGAGCACACATGTTGACAGACATACACTATTTTTTATCACATGCAGATATGGACAATGAGGTACAAGGGAGTCCCATTGTACTTGCCAAAGATGATGAAGCCAAAGGTAGTTGAGTAGAAGGCGTGCATCCAAAGCTAGATATGGAACTATGAGTAACTCCCATATCTCATCATGACCAACTTACAAGCTTCACATGCTTGAGTGTTAAAGAGCATGGATGTCATTATCCTACACATGCATGCAATCCCATCCATTGGCACACTCACTGAGGTGAAAGCAAAGAACCCCAAGTCCCACTGGAACTAGACATGTACTTTGAGCAGTTGATGCACATAGCTACCAATGCAGATTTGCAGATGACTGCAGACACAATGCACAAATATGTAATTTGTACAACTGCACTCAAGACCATGATGCACATGCTACATGAAGAGTTGGACAGAGGTGTTAGATCGGTGTACTCGAATGCTACGGAGGCAAAAGGTCACTTTCAGGAGGATGTCACCATAGAGTACATGGACACCATAGCGGACTACCAAGTTTGGCATCAATTCGCCACCAACAATCACCAAGAGGATGTTGAGGAGTTATTCTTCCCACAATTGTCCGAGTCTCAATGATGTCTTCTATGGCTTACTCAAGCCCATTTTTGTCTCACATGGGTACATGTGTAGATTGTATTGTTAACATGTTGTAAGGCGACAAACCAAGTGTCAATAGTAGAATGTAAACAATCATGTGTAAGTTGAAGAGTCATGAGGGTAGCTCAAGAGTCACAAAGAGGAATGTCAAGGGTCACCCCACCCTTTGCTATATATAGAACCTCATAACTGATTGTACAGGATTTTGGGAGCTAAGATTCTGATAGGTATAAATTAGAGAAAGCTTGGAGTGTATTAAAATGAGTCTTGGCTTCTCCACCTTGCAGAGCAAGTACATCTCTTTGGAGGAGCAGGCGACAGTGACTGTAACATTCCACTATTGGGGCTAGTGGCTACCATGGTTGTATGTATATTATATCTTTTACTCTTTTAATATAACAGAGCCAACATGTTTCATGCATGTATTGTTATTGTAGTTCGAGTATTCTGGTTACTCTAACAATATATGTAGTTGTAATTTACACATGTATTTATGGACTCTTTCATATATGTTTTTATGAATCTTACCAAAGCGTGTTGGTTTAACCCCTCACTTTCGATTGTCTACTATTATGATTTCCATCTTGTGATTTCTTTCAGCTCGTGTGTTCCCTTTCAAGTTGTGTACTATTATAGGATTCTAAGGGGCACACTCCTCTCCCCTTCCATGTGTTAGAGCCTTTCCATGCATCTTCACTGACTTGCTGCAAGGTCACACCCTTGCTTCCAAGAAAGACATCTTGCTTACCTCTACGTGTAGTCGCAGTCAAGGCGATACCGTACTACCCACTACTGGGACTCCTACTCCAAATGGTCTGAGGTCTAGTTGGCACTTCTTATCGGGGAGGTCCCATGACATGTTGGTGGGTCCAACACCGTCAACATTTATGGTGCTAGAAGGAGGGCCAGATGACAAGATGATTCCTCACAATCTGTTTTGAATCTTCGCACATCTATCATGGAGTTTTTTACAATTCACCCTTCGAAATGTTTGTCCAACAGATATATCTTTGAATTTGTGAGGGAGTTCTGGGATGACTTGTCACAAATCACGTATGATGGTGAAGGAAAAGTAGCCTACCTTGACCACATAGATGACTTCCATGCACTCATGGAGAGCTTGGAATCTCCCAGTGAAAACTAGGCTTGTGCGCTACTCGCACACACGCACTTCTCAACTACCTGTTGCTATGGTGTAGCATACTACCTCATAACTCCGTGCACTCATTCAAACATTTCAGTGATCAAATAGAATATGTTTTTGACCATTTTGATCCTAAATCACTTGATAAAAAAATGTTAAACAATAGAAGGCCCCGCATGAATCTGTAATGGAATTTTGGGATCGCTTCCACCTTCTCCCTTTTGAAGCTCTGAAATGTAATATTCCTTTCCAATATGTTTCTGAAAGATTTTATTATGTCTGTATCAAATCGATCTATCCAAGAGCGAGAAAAAAGACTCAAATCCCTCTCTGCATACTTCGTTCATGGAGCCGTGCAATCATAAGCAAACACAATTGTTGTCACAAGTGATTGCCTGCCTTCCTCTCATTAAACAACTCCACCGCCACAGAGTGATTTGGGAGAGCGTGCACATAAGTCTGTTGAACTGTTACATCCTCCCATCCCCACTACTCTTAATTTCTACATAGATTAGGTTGGTAAGCCGATGGGTTTTCACATGCACTTGTTACCTCAACCTCCATCCCCATGTTATGTTGATCCTCCTGATTGTACTCTCTTGTGTTATTCCATTCTGGACTCCACATTTGTTGTGAATGAGGATCAAATTATCTATGGAGTTGATGTTCCATAACCAATCTGCATTGTCATTTACAATGAGTATGACTGGAAATCTGTACATGAACCCGTAGTGGAGGATGAAGTACTTATGTCCATGCATCCTTCCCTTTCCTTGACATCTTTGGTGATGGTGCTATCTATGATTTTCTCTGTGAAAATTCCTCCCCGAATGCATCTACTTCCAATCATTTTTTGAATACACCCGATGTTAATCCATCATTTGACAGCAGACAAGACAAATCTTTCATTAAGAATCCACTCAATTTTGCATCTACTATCTTCGAAAACATAGCGGGTCAACATTCTTGCTTCTCACCTACCCCTCTGTATGATTCAATATACCATGAGGATGTCGATGAACTCATTGATTTCCATGATCGTAGCTATCATGATTGCTTTACTCCTATGTTTGATCACGATGTTCACTTAATTGTTGTTGATCTTTCAAAGCCACTTGTTTATGATTATCTATTTGTCGATGAAGTCGAAATCCCATAGGTTGTCGACGCACTTCAACCCGAACTGATGGTTATGTTAGGCCTTTGTTGTCATGAGGTTATCTTCCCTTCCAATCGGGAAATTTTTGAAACACCCAAGGCTCCTCATCGCTCATCTGTATGCATTGAAGATCAATCCAATGATTAGGGGAATTTTGAGGTCTAAAATGGGCATCCTAAGGAAATTATAAAATAATAGTGCAAATAATAAAATAAAATTAGATTCCATCATTAATTTTTAGAGCGAAAAAAAAATGAAAAAACTATGTTTTCAACTCATATTTTCAACTTATCTCCCTGTCAATTTACTTAAATTTCGACTGGAAACACTCATTCGATGCAAAATTCGATTCCTCATACACTTCAACCTGAACTGATGGTTATGTTAGGCCTTTGTTGTCATGAGGTTATCTTCCCTTCCGATCGGGAAATTTTTGAAACACCCAAGGCTCCTCATCGCTCATCTGTATGCATTGAAGATCAATCCAATGATTAGGGGAATTTTGAGGTCTAAAATGGGCATCCTAAGGAAATTATAAAATAATAGTGGAAATAATAAAATAAAATTAGATTCCATCATTAATTTTTAGAGTGAAAAAAAAAAATGAAAAAACTATGTTTTCAACTCATATTTTCAACTTATCTCCCTGTCAGTTTACTTAAATTTCGACTGGAAACACTCATTCGATGCAAAATTTGATTCCTCATATAAGAAGTACCATTGTTGCATACTTTTGATGGACCCTACTACATTTTTTGTGTAGCAGGGTCCATTGAAAGTATGCAACATGGTTGCTCCTTGGTTAAGGAATCAAATTTTGCATCCAACGAGTATTTGCTCTCAAAATTTGAGTAAAACATTAGGGAGATAAGCTAAAAATACGAGTTGAAAAAGTAGTTTTATTATTTTATTATTTTTACTTTTTTACTCCAAAATTGTGAATCATCCCCCATGGTTGACATCATCATCTTGAATCCTATTAGTTCTTATAAATTTTATTTTGGTTGTACATTTTCTTAGGAGGCCCATTTTAGACCTCAAAAGTCCCCTAATGACATGTATTTTGCTTCCTCCACCTGAATCACACATTCCCATCACTCATGCATTAGAGGAATCATACACAACAAACACACTTGCAAGGTGTAAGTTGTCACTCTTTCTCATGTTTTCATGTCTGTCATAGTCAAAAGGGTGTGCATGCTTATCATCTCAATGCAATGTGTCACATCACCATGTTAAGTTTGCAAAATGATTTTATTATGATTTCACTCTTTTCTTTTTTGTGGACGCGTTCAAACTTAGAGTGTGTTGGTATTCATTGTTATATATTTCATGTTTGCTGGTTCACATGATTATCCTTTTCGTGAACCATGCCTTCACCAACATGGGTCAACCAAACCATTGGTGGCTGCATTGGAAATATCACTTCACTTGATCAGACTCATGCAACGTTAACTTAGGACTAGGAGTAGTGTTTTATTTTGTTTCTTGTTTGCTTGCATACATGTTTGCCTTCTTACTTTGTTTGTTTGTTTGATTGCTTTCTTTATTTTCTTACTCGCTTTGATTTCCCATTTGCTTCTGCTCTTTTCTTTTTGTTTTGTTTTATTTGCTTGCTTATGTCCGTAGGTTAGTTTTTCATGAAACCATGTGCGACTCTTAAGACAAGCAAGGTAAAGTACAAGAGGACTTGTAAAACTATCAACACTTGGTTATATGTTGTTCTCTCTCTTTATCCAAAACCTTTTGTCTTCAGTTAATGATACATCAATGGAGAATATGTTCTATTCAAAGTGAATCTTGGTGAATACACAACACTTGTGCTCTAACTAGTACCACATACTCTACTCAGTTGTTTTTTGGTTAACCCTTATCAACTCAGTCAAGTAGAGTAAGGTGAGCGGGAAAACCTTAACAAGTATGTCAGAGGTATATATAGCATACTTATCTAAAGGAAAAACCTCTTCTTCTCTCAATAAGTCAAGATTCCTCTTCTACCTCTTAAATAAACAAGTCCCTATGCACAATTCTTTGAAAAACTAAAAAAATGAAAAATGAATAAGGCGAAAGAAGAAAAATGCTTCCTCCATAGAGAGTTGATGCAAGTAACTCTGCTAGGGTATTGACCAGGCTTGCTGGTAGCAAAGCGATACTTTTGTTACTACGTGACTGTGTCGGGGTACTGTCCAGGCTTGCTGGCAGTGGAGAAACACTAGAGATGAAAATTAAACTCTGAAATCTATATTACCTGTGTACCAATATACCCCTCATCTCCAATTGAAACAACTAAGTTAGCTTGGCTTGGAATGTGTGGTGACCGATCAAGAGAATGGAAGGTGCTACATATTTTACTCAAGTTAGTGTTGAAACCACGATGATCGAAGAATCGATAAATACCTCTGGAGGAGTTAGACTTGATTTTCATGAGACAAGGTCCATTCAGAAAGCTTTACTTCTACCATTGTGTCACCAATTTTGTAGTGGCTACAACAATCCTCCAAATTTTTGCTTAGCTTCATTTGGGAGCCTCCCTACCAACCATCCTTAGCAGCATGTCTTGCACTACCTAGGTACTTATGCTTTCAGTTGAGTTTCTTTGGCTTAGCAGCTTGTTTTTGCTAACTTGTTTGCCTTTCACCCATAAGCTAACCTCCTGTGACTTGGTCTCAAACTGGTTCTTATGCTAACTTGGAAAACTTTATAGTAGTGGAGGGAAACCAACCTTACTCTCTAAAATTGTGTAGTGCATCCCAGTAGCCAGCACTGCTCTCTAGAATTGTGCAGATCAGGTAGGCTGCCTTCCTCAAGAAAATTGTGTAGAGTAGCCTATCATCGGGATTTCTCTCCAAATTTGTGCAACTCTGGCTGGAAGCCTTGGCTTCAGTCGAGAAATTGCATGGATCTTGAGGGGCAGGCAAAGCCACTCAACCCAGAAACTACACATAAGTCATCCCAAGGCTTGTTGAATGTTTCATGTGCTCACAGGTTGACCCGTTCCCTCCAGGACTATGAAATATTGCCTTGCATGCTTGGGATTTTTTCCTGAAAAATAAAATAGGGGAAAAGTAAAAAACATCCCTAGATTTTAGGGATCTATTTTTAGCTGTTAGGGGTTACATGCAAAATCTATTTTAGAAACCCCCGCCAAGTGTCAACTTTTCCTAGAATTGTGGCATGCACGTCATAAGCCTCAATATTGTCAAAATTATTTATTCAATGCTTTAGAGCTCATTCTTCACTTCGATCTTGGATCTCTGGCATTCCCAACATGTCTAGGAACTTTCAACACACTCATCACAACTTTTTCAGGGTAATTTCGCTTTTCATGTCTTTTGCTACTTTTCAGTTGCTTTTTACATTTCAGTTTTTGTGAATTTTGTTTTCTTTCTTTTAATGACTGCTTGTTGTCATTTTAGTGCATGTTAGCTTGTAGAACCATTGTTTTGAGTCCTGCATTTCATTTCCTTGTTGTCGCATGCATGCCACTATTTCTACACAAATAGTCATCGTTGCAGTAGCTCGCTTCACACACTTCTTTATTTTCTATTTCCACTGAATCCTACATTAATTGTAATCATGTACATATTCATTCACTTATGCCTACACCAAATTTGGGCATGCTTTCAGGCCTTACTGACTTTCAGTCGCCTGTCGGTAGGTTTGAGCTGCCTTAGCCCGAACCATGCCTTTCTTAGCTTCCAGTGCGCATTTCTAGGACGAAAGGCCTTGCCTTGATCTGAGGAATTACATAGAGCCTGCCTCACACTAGCCTCCCAGGCTGCGCTCTACACAATTTTGAGAGACAGTTCCTCATTTGTCCCCCGGGATTCCACAGCGCAATTTCCCAAGTTGCAGTCGCACTGACTGAAACTACGCATTACACAGTTCTAATCCTTAATAGGCTAATATGGAATGTGCTTTGTGCAGTTCCAGTAGTCATTCAGCTTACTGGAAGCCTAGATTGTGCTTTGCATAGTTCGAACAATTAGTCTCCCACCCTCTCTTAGAGAAAACTACACAATTTTCCCAGTGAGCCAATCAGGTGTGTTTCATGTTCGTCCTCAAGTTGCTTTTGGTTTTCAAATGACATTTTCATTGCCATGAGTGTTGATCTATCTGCAAGCATCATATGTTTTCATCAGTCTCTGAGTAGTACAGTTAAAATGGTTTCCCAGAGAGCAGGGTCAAAGGACACCATTGAGAGCACAACTGGAGATGTGGTTGAGAAAGTGACTATGAGCTTGCCCATATATGAATATACTAAGCTATTCATAGACAAGGAGATAAAGATTACATGGAAGGACATCAATGAAATTTTCTCAGGCACCTTTGAGGAGAATCTAGAGGACCGCAAAGTCTATGTCAATATACACAAGTTTGGCTTGTACTGGGTTGCAAGCAGGTATCCCGCATTTCTATGTGCGGACATGATCCATTTGATTGTATCTCATACTAATCCAGAGATAATGGTATTGAGTAGTGTCATTTGAACACAACTTGCTATCTTAAGGGAAAATAACTTTCAGGAGATGTATCACTTGCTGCGATTAGTGAACAAAATTGATGCACTCTTCACCAATCCTATTAGCAATGTGAGCTTAAGAGACATCCTGAAGAGCTGGGTAAGAGACATGTATAAGTTTAGGACAACAACCAACCAAGTATACAAGACAAAGAAATTGTAGAAGTCTTATCAATTCTTGATGATCTTCACATGCTACTTATGTGGCCAAGAGAGTACAGAGACATTCCCGTAGAGTTGGGTGATTGTGTTGGATCAACTGGAAAATGAAGGAAGACCTTTCAATTGGTCTGAAATGTTAGCTCTCTAGCTGAAGGGACAAGTAACAAATTCTCGACATCCACCCAAGGGCCAGTAAGAAAATCTCTTCATGTTTGCCTACATTCTAGATGCAAGCTATGCCCGTCAATAGTTCCCTGGCTTGGGTTGGGCATGGACACCTTCAGAAAACTATGTGCACATATATTGCAAGTTGTTCTCTAAGTGCAGTTTTTGTGGAGTTATACTGCAATTATTAGACCACTTTGTCACCCCAGTGTACATGATGATCTTTGTGCAGGATCCTCCTTACATGTCACAGGAAGTGATGAAGGCATTGGTTAACATAGAAAATTGGGTATGCCTCACTCCTTGACACCTTCATCTAGATGTACAATGTGGAGAAGGCTCTACATGTGTCACAAAAGCTTTCCATGGACAATATGGTCATGCAAGAGGTTGCATACCACATCTCAATACGATTGTCAACGAGATTGCACAGGAAGAAGAAAGCACCTTGGCCCACTCTTCCTTTGTGGATCGGGTTGTATGAGATCTAGAATCTCAAGCATGTTGAGGCCGAGACAAAGGAATTTAAGAGGTTCACCTTTGACACCAGAAGTTTCAATCCATATAACCAACATTTCTTAGTGAAAGACCACTGTGTGAGAGCGTATCATGCTTGGATCGACGAGGCATGTCATTGGTTGAGGAAGACCCTTGAAGATATTGGTACAACTCCTCAAGGCTCAATGAACCAATTAGAGTGGCTGTAGAATTGTCAACAATACACAAGCCAACAACATCTTAGAGAGCATCAACATCAGAAACAACAGAGGGTAGCAGACTTGTGCATGACAAAGGAAAAATGAATATTTCCAACAACCAAGAGGCAGAGCAAAGATACAAGTTCAAGGTAGATCCACTTGTAGTAAGAGAAGTTTTGGATATTGAAGCAAATAAGCAACATCACAATAGAAGGATTGCGCATTGATAGAGGGAGAAGTAGAAACTGGATAAGGCAGAGAAGAAGTTGCAGGAGGTGAAGCAACAACTAAGGGAAGAGCAAGAGATGCACAGAAGGGATAAGGAAGCATAGTAGGAACAAGAACAATAGGAATAATAATGTGCATACATTGATGAAACTACACAAATACAGGTTATTGAATGAAAACAACTGGAAAATAGAAATCAAGGTGAGCAGTCACATGAGCAAGAATTTTCTTAGGTGATTGAATAGATGTTGGAGTAGATGGACAAGGATGTGGTACAATTGGAGCAGGGTTAGAATACATAGATCATGCCCAAGGACCTAGATGTCACTCTATAGGCTTCACTAGATTCGGGAGTATAGCAAGTCCCAAGTGATCAAGGAGACACTGAAATCCTTGAAGAGAATCTAGAAGCAGATGTGCACAACATGTCCTTTGAAGAGTCAAAACATAGAGTTGTGCACTCATGCAGAGTGGCCACTCCGGATGTCCATGCATCTCCTACGCATTTTAAAGAATGAGTGATCGTGTATAATGTGCGCAGACACCAAAATGAATTGGCCGATGCTATAAAGGCATATGCCAAAGCCACCAGCTCAAGTGTGAAATTCTTGATAGTTGAACAAGTGCATGGCTACTGAATTGCAAGAAGCCAAGCAGAGAGAAGAGCAAGCTATAGCATCTGCTAGAGCAGAGTGGAGGAAATTGATACTTGATGAAGTATCATCTCTTGAGACAGTTATGCGAAATTTGTACTTTAGGTTCATCACCATGCATAAGTCAGTTGTCCATCTTAATGGTTGGTAGCATCACTGTGCTAGGAGGGCACGCATCTTGACAGACATACAAAATGTTGTCGATCACACACAGATATGGACAATGAGGTACAAGGGAATCCCGTTGTACTTTCCAAAGATGATGAAGCAAAAGACAATGGAGTTGAAGGCACACATCCGGAGCCAAATCTAGAACTATGAGGAACTCCCATAGCTCATCACCATCTTACAGGATTCACATGCATGAGTGTTCAAGAGCATTGATGTCAATGTGCGCATGCATGCAATCCCATCCATTGGCACACTCATGAGGCAAAAGAGCCAAGTCTGGCTAGAGCTAGCCATGTACTTCGAGCAGTTGATGCGCATGGCCACCACCTTGGATTTGCAGATGAACGCAGATATTGTCCACAAGTATGCCTTTGGTCAGCTACAATCAAGACTGTGATGTGCATGCTACATGACGAGTTGGATAGAGGTTCCAAATGAGTGTACCTAGAGGCTACGGAGGCGAAAGTTCACTTTCAGCAGGATGTCACCACGAAGTACACAGACACCATAACAAACTATTAATATTGGCATCAGTTCACCACCAACGATCACCAAGAGGATGTTGATGAGTTAGTCTTCCCATAGCTATCTGAGTCTCATTGATGTCTTGTACGGCTTACTCAATCCCATTTTTTTCTCACATGGGTACATGTGCATATTCTATTGTAAACATGTTGTAAAGTGAAAGCCCAAGTGTCAATAGTAGAATGTAAACATACATGTGTGATTTGAAGAGTCGTGAGGGTATCTCAAGAGTCACAAAGGGGAATGTCAAGGGTCACCCCACCCTTTTCTATATATAGAACCTCATAACTCATTGTTTAAGATTTTGGGAGCCAAGCTTCCAATATGTATAACTTAGATAAAGCTTGGAGTGTATTCTAAGGAGCCTCGGCTTCTGCACTGTACAAAGTGAGTACATCTCTTTGGAGGAGTAGGCGACAGTGACTGTAACATTCCACTATTGGGGATAGTGGCTACCATGCTGTATGTATGATCCAAGTGGATCCTTAGATACAATGGCATATAAAAGCTCAAAGTTCAAAGTGGGAGAAAAGTGAACATCTTGACATCAGATCAAAGTGCTCATCACCTTGATTCCAAGGGTGTGAACGACACTCCAATCCAAGTCCGAATGAGGAAGTTATGGCAGAAAGAATATTTTGTTAGCCCTTTGAAAGAGGAGGCATTTTAATGGTTTTAAGCATTTTAAAGTGGAATCGCATCGAAAAACGAGTAGAGGGAAGATTCCACAACCTTAGATCAACGATCACTAATCTATCAAGTCGAAGGAAGGAAAGCGATCGGGGAGTGTTATCGGAACCATGTAGATGCGATTAGTGATTGTGATTGGCGATCAAAGGAGTGATTGGATCAGCGATCGGCATCAACATCGTCGATCGGTGAAGAGCCCGAGCCGTAGTGATTGGGATTAGCTGATGCTGATATTGGCAATCGACGGTTGGAAATCCCCACTAACAGGACCTTTTCTCGAGCAATGCACCGATTGCGGTATGGGGGCTAGAGCCGATGGGTATATCATCCCAATTTGATAAATTTGAGGTCTGTGTTTTAAGGTTTTAGTTGGGGTTTTTAGTGTTTTACAGGTATTTTATGTATTATCATTAAAACGATAAAAAGGCTATTTTTAAAGGGTAGTTATGCTCGCTGATCCTTCACTCCACTGACTTCTATTCTGAACTAAAGAACCCTTGATTTTTAGTGGCCTTTTTCCTAAAGAATATTATAAAAGCCGATAATTGGAAAAGGCACGAGGGGGAGGATTTTTTGGCACATAGTTCTAGGCGGTAACTTAGAGGAGGGTCAATTGATCATTTTGTCTAAATTGGGAAATTTTTATATGATTTCTGCCCCTCTCGATGCGACCGACATAGTGGTGTTGTCCATTTCTCCATCTGAGTTCTTCTTTTCTCAACCATCTTTCATAATGGAGGTATAAGCCTCTTTTTCTGTAGCAGATGATTGTATTCTCTCTTTTCATGCCATTTAATATATAAAGGCCTCCCCATTGATCGAGCAGGACCTGGAGACGTAGTCCAAGTTGGAGGAACTCCGTTATCAAGTCTTTGTTTCTTCCTTCATGCTTTTATGTGTTTCTGCTTCTTTTCTTGTGTATACATTAATTATTCCATGTTAAGCTGCAATTTTAACATGTGATTCTTTTCATACATCTATAAGCGAAAGTATCCAGGATCAAGTGTTGTCAGAGTAGGTCATTTTAGATGTGAATTACATGTTTGTATTCTAACAAGAGATAGATTCTGAAGAGATGAAGGGGAATTAGAGATTTTCGATCCCGAAGAGGGGCATGCACATCGAAGGAGAAACATGGCAGAAGATGAAGCTCATCTTGAAGAGGAGCGCAATTTTCGCAAGACTTTCTATTCCATGGCAAAGAATATCAGTCAGTTGGTTTTAAGGCTAGAGAAAGTAGAGGAGAGAAACCTAGAAGAACAAGGTTCAGCACATGGGAATGGTGGAGAAGAACCCCCTCCTTCTCCTTCTGGGAGTGAAGTTTCTCCTTCTTCTCACCACCATAATCGTAGAAATTCAAAGGATGCATCTAAGAAACTTTTCTTTAAATTAGATTTTAAATTTGATCTTCCCATGTTTAATGGTGAAAGTAACACATAGAAGTTTAATAATTGGATTAGGCAGATTGAGGTCTACTGCAGGATTCAACAAATCGTGGAAGATGAGGCAAAGATTTAGCTGGCCTCTCTACGGCTGAGCAGCACCACTCTCGTTTGGTGGGAGAGCAAATTGCAACGCAGTAAGAACGTGGGTAACCAATTTTCCTCATGGTCTGATTTTATTTATGCATTAAAGGAACAATTTTATCCCTTAGGATATAAGCAAAAAGCTTTAATGAATTGGAAGTATTTAAGGTAAGGCAAAGGTCAGGATGTTCAAAGTTTTACAGAGGAATTTAGAAAGCAAGCACTAAATATGGGTATTACACTTGATACACCTAAAGTTGTACCTAAGTATATTGGCTAATTACATAGTTACATTAAGCATTCATTGTTATTGTTTGAACCAACCACTATTGACTCAACCAGCGTAAAGGTAAGTCATATTGAGAACAAGGGCAAAAATGAAAGAGATGATTAGTCTATAAAGCCACTGTTCAAACCTCCCAATGGCAAATCTAAAGTGAAGTGGAAAGGAAAGGAGAAGAAGACGGCAGTAGCCAAAGAAGGAGAAAGGTCGTAGTGTAATCACTGCAAAAAGGAAGGCCACGATAATGATCACTATTGAAAGCAGCACCCAGAAAAGCGTCCAAAGAAGTATGGAAGAAAAGGGAAGTAGAAGACAATGGCGATTGTGTAGTAGGACCTTGGATCAGATTCTGGAGATGAAGCATTGATCACATCAATGGGAACAAAAGGTACTCTTACACCTTAATGTTAATTCTGAATCGCATGAAGGAACCAGTTCTGTGAATGTGTCCCTTCCAAATGACCGAAATTTCTATCTCTGTTTCATATCAGAGTTGTTGTAAATCATACTAAAGTTGAAAATCTATTTGATACTGGATCCCAAGAAAACTTAATTGCAAAATCCCTGGTAAAGAAACTCAGCTTAGAAACAAGACCACACCCAAAACCTTACTCGCTTGGATGGATACATGATAAAGAAAAACTGAATGTCACCAAGCAATGTGAAGTCAAATTTGTGATCGCTTCTAAGCTAGTGGATGAGGTAGAACTGGACGTAATACCATTGGATATTTGTGGCACGGTATTAGGGAGTCCATATCTGTATGATAGAAGGGTAGTCTTTTTCTGTCATGAAAACAAATACCAATTCACAAAAGATGGGGTAGAATATATAGTAAAGGCTCATCAAAATAAAATCAATGCCAGCCTTGTAAGCGCTGGACAAATGAAAAGACTGGTGAATTCCAGTAAGGGTTGCATGCTTTTGGTAGTAAGGGAAAAGGAGGTGGAATTTGCTGATTCTTTCCAGGGTTGCGATCAGGAACATAAATATGAATTATTAAAATTAATTTCTAATTATTATGAGTTGTTTCAGGAACCAAGGGGATTACCTGCAAAGAGGGAAATCCAACATGAAATCCATTTTCATCACGACGCTCCTTTGCCAAATATTGGCATGTACAGGATGTCGACCATTGAGATGGAGGAAATCAAGAAACAGGTGCAGGAATTGCTGGACCAAGGGGTCATTAGGCCGAGCACTTCTCCGTGCGGATCACCAATTGTCTTAGTGCCAAAGAAAGATGGCACCTGGAGGATGTGCGTGGATTACCGTGTGCTAAACAAAATTACAGTGAAAAATCACTACCCTCTTCCACGCATTTATGACTTATTGGATCAACTAAAGAATGTTGTTCATTTCACCAAATTGGATTTGCACATTGGTTATCGGCAGGTCCAAATTGCAGAGCAGGATGTGTGGAAAACTACCTTCAAGACCAAATAGGGGCTGTTCAAATGGACGGTGATGCCATTCAGAATTTGCAACACTCTAGCCAATTTTATGAGGGTCATGAATGATCTCTTTTAGCCTTTAATTGATGAATTTGTTCTTGTATATTTAGATGATATACTTGTCTTCAGTAAAAGTTGGGTTGAACATGTGTGTCATGTAAATAAAGTTCTTGATGTACTAAAAAAAGAAAAACTCTTTGTACAAGTGTCATAGTGTGAGTTTGGGAAAACCTCTTTGGGTTACCTAGGTCATATTGTTGGTCATGAGCAGTTACAAATTGATCCCTCTAAAGTTGAAGCAATTGTAAATTGGCCTAAGCCTACTAGTGTAACCGGGGTTCGTAGCTTTTTAAGTGTAGTCCAATATTGGAGGAGATTTATTGCTAATTTCTTTGTTATTGCAACACCTTTCCACACATTGACAAGTCTGAAATAGGTCTCCCAATGGGGAGGAAGACAACAAAAGTCCTTCGAAAAATTGAAGGAAAAGATCAGCACCGTGCCTGTCTTAGCCTTACGTGATCTCCAACAGCCATTTGAGATCGAAACTAATGCTAGCGGTTATGCCATGGGATCTATACTGATGCAGCAAAAGAAGTTGATTCCTTAGCATTCTGAGAAGTTTTCTCAAGCTATGATAAACTATCCCACTTATGACGAGGAGCTTTATGCCTTGGTGTAGAGTGTGAAAAAGTGGAAACAGTACCTAATCAGTAAGGAGACAATCATCCATACAGATCATCAGCCCTTGTAGTACCTTCAGTCACAAACCAAGTTACAACAATCTCGTCATTTTAGGTGGATGAGTTTCCTTTAACAGTTTCATCTGGTAATAAAGTATAAGAAGGGCACTAGCAACAAGGTGGCTGATATGCTATCTTGCCCTCCTATTTCTACTTATGTTATTTTGCATAATGCTTCGTTGTCTTTTGAGATTTATGCTAAATAGTATGCTGACAATGATGACTTTAAGGAGATTTATGCAAAACTAACCCATGGTTCACAGGTGGAAAACTATCACTTGCAGGGGAAACTGTTGTATCACCTTGGTAAATTGTGTATTCCCATAGGGGAAAGAGTACATGTAATTCGAGAGGCCCACACCTCTCTTGTGTCTGGACACTATGGTGTTGAAAAGACTTTATGTCATGTACAAAGATTTTGTTTTTGGCCTCATATGAAAAACATTGCGACTCACTATGTAAAGGGTTGTGTGAGGTGTTCTTTTTCAAATCCCTCTAATAGAAAACTTGGGCTCTACACACCACTGCCTATTTCGAGTCATCCATGGGAAAGTGTGTCAATGGACTTTGTAGGAGTATTGCCTTTGTCTAGGAAAAGTCACGACTATTTGTATGTTGTCATTAACCATTTTAGCAATATCTGTATACTTATGCCTTGTAAAAAGTAGATTACTACAAAACACACTGCTTCTCTTTTCTTTCAGCATGTTTGGGTCCATTTTGGATTACCCACATCTATTTTGTCAGATCGGGACTCTCTCTTTCTCGGAGATTTTTGGACCAGTTTATGGAAGATGGTACACACCAAACTAAAAATAAGCACGACATTCCATCCACAGACTGACGAATAGATAGAGGTTGTCAACCATACCATGGTACACTTGCTATGAGGCTATTGTGGGAAACATCCCAAGTTATGGGATGAATATCTCCCATATGTATAACATTCCTACAACCGAGCAATGCATTCATCTATGCAACGTTCACCTTTTGAGACATGCTTTGGTTACCTGCCAAGGGACCCTTTTGATATAATCTTTGGAAGGGAAGATGGCTCCAGTGGACGTAATGATAGGGACAAAGCTCAGCAGTTCATTCAGCGAATCCAGTAGATTCACCAAGCAGTAAAAGAGCAGTTGGAGAAAAGTCAAGCCTGTTACAAGGCTTGACATGACAAACACCGAGTCGACCACCAATTCCAAGTGGGCGGTAAAGTGTGGTTCCACATCAGCAAGGACAGGATGAAGGTAGAAGGGAAGAAGTTGAGACCAGTCTAGTATGGTCCATTCACCATATTGGAGAAGATTGGAAAAATGCCTTTCGTCTTGATTTGCCGATTTATATGCAGATGTACTCAGTAGTGAATGTAGAGAATTTAAAAATGTATGAGCCACCATTGATCATGGACATAGATGAGGTGGGCACAATTCCTACAATTGATGATTTTGCTCCAGAATATCTCGATGAGTTACGGGAAGACATCGTCCTTGACAGAAGTACCAGGACATCACGACAAGGAGATGTGGACTACCTTCAAGTGGGTTTTAAGGGAATGCACCCCAACAAGGCCAAATGGCTAGAGAACGAAAAGGTGAGGGAACAATTCCCTCACTTGCCAATTGACTAAGGAAAGCTTTTGGTAGTCCAAAAGCTCCTCAATGGGGAGGATTGATCCAAGTGGATCTTTAGATACAATGGCATGGAAAAGCTCCAAATTAAAAGTGGCAGAAAAATGAATACCTGACATCAGATCAAAGTTCTCGTCACCTTGATTCCAATGGTGCGAATGACACTCTAATTCGAGTCCAGATGAGGAAGTTATGGTAGAAAGAAGATTTTCTCACCCCTTTGAAAAAGGAGTCATTTTCATGGTTTTAAGCATTTTAAAGGGGAATCGCATTGAAAAACTTGTAGAGGGGGGATTCCATAACCCCCAATCAACGATCGCCAATCTATCATGTTGAAGGAAGGAAAGTGATCAGGGCATGTTATCGGAACCGGGCAGATACAATTAGTAATTGCGATTAGCAATCGAAGGAGCAATCGGATTGGTGATCGGCATCGAAATTGATGATCGGTGAAGAGCCCGGGTCACAACAATTACGATCAGTGGTCAACAATCCTCGCTGACAAGACCTTTGCTCGAGCAATTCACTGATTGTGATATGGGGGCTGGACTCGATGGGTATATCAGCCCGATTTGATAAATTTGAGGTCTAGATCTAAAAGTTTCGGTCGGGTTTTTTAGTGTTTTATGGGTATTTTATGTATTATCATTAAAATGATAAAAATTCTATTTTTAAATGGTAGTTGTGCCTGTTGATCCTTCCCTCCACTGACTTCTATTCTAAACTAGACGACCCCTGATTTCAATGGCCTTTGTCTTAAAGAAAATTATAAAAGCCGATGATTGGAAAAGGCATGAGGGAGAGGATTTCTGGCACACAGTTCGAGGCAACAGCTTGTAGGAGGGCCGATTGATCATTTTGCCTGAATTGGGAAAATTTTATATGGTTTCTGCGCCTCTCGATGCCACAGATGCAGTGGTGCTATCCATATCTCCATCTGAGTTCTTCTTTTCTCAGCCATCTTTCATAATGGAGGTATAAACCTCTTTTTATGTAGCAGATGGTTGCATTCTCTCGTTTCATGCCATTTAATATATAAAGGCCTCCCCATTGATCGAGCAAGGCTCAAAGACATAGTCTGAGTTGGATGAACTCTATTGTCAAGTATTTGTGTCTTCTTTCATGCTTTTATGTGTTTATGCTTTTTTTCTTATGTATGCATTAAGTTTTCCATGTTAAGCTGCAATTTTTACATGTGATTCTTTTCATACATCTATAAGCAAAAGTATCCTGGATCAATGTATGATTGGAAATTTCACTCTTTTAATATAACAAAGCCATCACGTTTCACGCATTTATTGTTATTGTAGTTCAACTATTTCAGTTACTCTAACAATGTATGTAGTTGTAACTTACACACGTATGTATGGAATATTTTGTATATGCTTGTATGAATCTTAGTGAAGCGTGTTGCTTGTTTAACTCATCAATTTGGATTGTCGACTATTCTACTTTCCATCCTTTGATGTCTTTCAACTTGTGTGTTCCCTTTTAATCCGCGTACTAGTATAGGCTTCTAAGGGGTGCACTCCTCTCCCATTCCGTGTGTTAGATCCTTTCCATGCATCTTCCCTAACTTATTGCAAGGTCACACCCTTGCTTCCAACAAGGGCATCTTTCTTACCTCTATCCATAATTGCAGTCAAGGCCATACCGTACTATCCACTGTTGGGACTCCTACTCCAAATAGTCTAAGATCTATTTGGGACTTCTTACCAAGGAGATCCCTTGACATGTTGGTGAGTCCAACACCGGCAACGCACATATAGAAGAATGTTTGATCAATGGTGTTAGGACATTGTTTCATAAATGATTTGCCTAAATGATCCTCATAAAAATACCAAGTCGTATAGGTGGAATAGTGGTACTACATAAACTCATGTGTCAACATATAAGATGTTGTTATGAAAATTGCAACATATAAAGATGAGAGGTGTCACTAGTAGAAAATTGAAGGAGTTGTAAAGTGAACCAAGATTCTGACACAACCCGAGGTCTTCACCAAGTTCAGATGGTACATTTCTACACTATGATAATAAATTAGCTAAAGTTGACCATGTGATAAATCGTTTGATTACAGGTCATTGATTTATATAGATAACAAATGCGAGAAAACTCACCAATAACGATAATGAGTGTCAAGGTACCGTGGTACAATCTAACAAGTGTGAATAGATGTGTTGAAGTCAAATAGTTGAAAGAATCTATCAATCAAGTGACGTTAATGTGTTCTCAATGTTAATGATGAAGAAGTTTGTCATTGATAGCTACAAACACTAAGGTACTGAAAAAGGACTCTAGACCTTATTTCTAGAGAAATGAGTTGGAGTTGATGGGAAGAGATAGACTAGAAGGAAAGCATTAAGGCATTAAGAAATCTTGAGTAGTGTAAAATAATCCATCAATGGGATAATCATAACCTATAAGCATATACCTAGCAAAGATAGCCGAAAATCAAAGAAATTAAAACTTGTAAACAAGCTTCCCCATTAAGAGAGTCTTGCATGTATATAATGGAATAATAAGGAAAATATGGCTTCTTTTTCACTGAAATAATAAAAATGTTGTCATAAATAGAAGCAAAAAAGAAAACTGAAATTTTCTTCAAGCTGTATAAATTGAATCAAAGTTTCTTGCAAAGAGATGAGGCCCAACCATTTCGGCGAGAAAAACTTGGTAATAAGTGCTTGACCCAGTTGAAAAATTGACCATATGAAAAAACACATAGAACTACCCTGAGCGATCTAACAGATGTTGCCCAATCAATAACGATTAACATCATAGTCATGATAAAGATCACCAAGCGTTAAAAGGAGTGAAGTGTCCAACCAACCAATTGATGAATGTAAAGGAGCAATTGCATAGCGGTGACATTGTTGGTGTGCTAAATGAAGGGTTCAACAAAAGGAACATGCGCGTCTACTCACATGGAAGGCAGAACCCTCACCCTACTTAACATGCCACTGGTATTTGGGGCTATATTTTAGAAAATTGATATATGGTATTAGTCAAATTTCCAATATTTTAAAAATATGTAACAAGGCAAATTTAAAATAAATTTTTTTTCCAAAGTTGTTATTTTCATGATTTTTTTTATTTATATTTTTATTTTTTGAAATATTTTAACAATATATTTTTTAAATAAATTTGGTTATTAAGCTAATAGGTCTAGCCAATATTGAATTGCCTTTCATTAATTTTATATTTTTAATAAAATGAATTATATTTTTAATAAAATGAATGGTTGAGATTTTAAACGAATAACATATTCTTCATCTTATGTATAATCCAATAGATAATATGAAAATTTTCCTAATTATTTTTCAGTTTCTTAGATAACTCTCATTTTTTAATTAATTAAAAAATAATTTATGAAAAATAACTATCATTTTAATTTATTAAAAAAATATTTATGAAAAATTGAGTTAACCATTCATTTTGTTTTAATTTATTAAAAAATAATTTATGAAATATAACTATCATTATAATTTATTAAAAAGATATTTATGAAAAATTGAGTTAACTCTTCATTTTAGTGTAGCTATGGTTCATTTGGTTTGGCCATGAATAGATTAAAGAATTTAGGAAGCATTATTTCTGCTCATCCACAATGAAGTAGAAGCACACTATAATAAACATTTTCTTTTCCCATGGCTAAATGTAGCCTTAAATATTAAATTGCTTGGACTCCTCTACCCATTGGAGGGCTTTTATATTTCACTGAGGTAGATGGAGACTTGTTGGATGCTGGTCACATGCCATTTCCTTGACACTGATTTCAGTGTCTTTCTTTTGCTTTTCATCACTATACTAGTTTTGACATCTGAAATTTTTGGGAACATGGTTTTCTCTGGCTGCTTAGTCACTTTCATGGACTGTTATTGATAATAAGTTCTACCTATATCTCTGTTTTGAATTACTTTTTACTCTGATGTTCGACATCAATCCTGTCACAGCCCCTTATATTTCTGATATCTTTCCTGAAATTTATATTGCATCCTCATAGATATAGATGTATTTATTTTATTACATAAATAAAGTCAGCTTTTTACTTCTCTGAAACTATAACAAGCTAAATATAAAAAAATCCACAGGATCAAAAATCACAAACACGGGGTCAAAAATCACACGGTGTATACTTTAGAAAGGTGTGAACGGGTCGGGAAAGCAATATTCAACTTATTTGTTTTTGTTAAACACACATGGATAGCAAGAGAGATGTGAAAGATAAAACATGCAATACAATTTTTATTCACAAATGATATACATTTATAGTACATTATGTGACTGTTGGGATTCACATCCCAAGGTCTCTTGGACTCCTTTTGTCCATTCGACTTCCACACTAACCATTGAGGATTAGGTGTCCAACATTCCCCCCCTTAATCCGAAGGGTTATGTATGAGTCCAAGAAGAGAGCTGTAATACAAAATGTGCAAAAATGCATGGCAGCACTAGGCTGAATGTGCTCTCTGAAATGTTGGTATAAAGAGCGATGGTTTAAGGATGGCACCAAAACTGGAATGCTTAGTGCAGTTCCCAGAACTCTTCCAAAGCTGGAAAGAAGCTGGAGTCTTCTGCTAGAGGAAGTGCTCCTATTGTTTTAAAGAGGGAAACCTTCAACCATAAAAGGGAGGTCTCACCCCGCATAAAAGGTAAAACTTCAACCTCAAAAGAGAAGTCTCAACCTGTGATGGTTTAAGGATGACCAACAACTCTGGAATTCTTAATGCAATTCCTGGAACTCTTCCAAAACTGGCAAGAATCTGGAGTCTTCTGCTAGAGGAAGTGTTCTTAATTTTGTCTCCGGAACTCTTCCAAAACTGGCAAGAAGGCAAAGTCTTCTGCTAGAGGAAGTGTCCCAGATTGCCAACTGAAGGCATGTTCACGGGCATCTTTGTCTCTGGCTACAACTCTGAAACTGGTGTGGTAGGTTGTGGCTCAGGCTCACTTGATGTGACTTTGAAGCTTGTAGATGACACATCATTTCCCCCCTGTCAGATACAAGGTGAGATGATGGAGAAACTCAACTGCAAGACTGTTCAATATTTTTGGAACAAGTTCTAACATGTGTTTGGAATATCTTCTTGTCTGTTGGATGCCCATTGCAAGAAAGCGATCCATCCTAGATGAATCTTTGTTCTTGCAGGATGTTTGTTTCTGAAGCATCTGTGTGAAGAATGGGTGGCTTTATGATAGTGCTTACATGGATGAAGATCAAAACAATGATCTTTCAAATGGCCAACTCGGTCACAGTGTTGGCATTTCACGATCTGTTGTTGTTGTTGCTATAGAAGAGGGGCAGAGTCTGGAACAACTGGTAGTGAACTGTCATGAATGAATCCAACACTCTGAAACTGAATGAGCTTTGAGTAGTCTGGAATATGAAAGGACAAGTCCTTGTCATATCCAAGACCAGTTCTGTGCTTGTTGTGGACAAGCTGTTCCCAAGGTCTAATGATGGGCTTAGGAAGTGTAGACTGAGTTTCTGCATCTGCATGCAATTCTGTGACTTCATAGGGCACTAGATCTGAATCAACTTGCTGCTTATGGGAGTCCATTTCAAGCTTCTGAACAGAAACAAGTTCAGAATAATGACTCCACTGCTGTAATTCTTCCTGCTGTAGCTTTGTTTCCAGCTGCAAAAACTCAATATTTTCCTGTGCATTTTGCAGAGAGGTTTGGATGTCAAAGAGAGTGCCTTTGTTAACCTTCACCGTGTCTTCAATAGTAGACAACATTAATGTGCTCAATAGCTCTAAAAAATAATTAATTTTGGCCATTATCTCACGAAAAATGAAGACCTTAAATTAAACGCTGAGATGAGTTTCACTACCGTATGGTTGTAGGCCAACCAGCCCACCCGCTGTGCATATAACATGAGAGAATAGCTTCAGCTGCTAATTTTATCTTCCACCACAGAAGATGGACAGCCGAGGAGTATGTGATGGTCTAGAGATTACTGCTCTTGGCAGCCTGTACAAAGGATCATGGGAGAAAAAATACTAGAGAAGTTCTTAGATCACGCAATCAACTGCTTTGCCCAGTGGATAGAGTAGGGCAAAGAGAGGAAGTTCTGTATGTTGGGGTGTACATCGAACTTACAGAGCATTCTAGGGGGTACACGTTACATGGATATTGTCATTCTAAACATTGAACGGCCAGTAGCCCGTTCCGTTCACTACTATGGAATTGTTCAGAATGTATGGATGTTGAGTAATATTGGCTTCTCAGAAATGGCCTTCATACTCATCTCATGCATCTTGATCCCAACGTTTTTACTGAGGACCATGATTTGGAAGATGAAACTGCCATTCAAGGGTCCACTTCTCGGCATGCTTCCTTCACTGGTTTGGAATTTTAAGCATCTGCACAATTGGGTCATTCGATTTTAGTGGAGCAACTTTCATTCTGCAACTCCCATGGATGAATAGGGTATTAACTGTAGATCCAGGAAATCTGGAGTATATGCTAAAGACTAGATTCCATAACATTGTGAAGAGCCACAACTTGAAGAGCGTATTCGACGATATGTTCGGGGATAATAATCTTTTCTTGCAGGACGGCCACTTTTTTTTTAACCACTTCAACAGTCTCAGTACGTCGGCACTCCACTCCACAAACTTCCGTAATTATTTGATTCGTTCTACTATCTCCTTTGTGCACAACAGACTGCTTCCCCTGTTTCGCAGTGCTTCCGACGACGAGCTTATCATCAATTTACACGACCTTTTCTGTCGCTTTTTGTTCGATATCACTTGTTGGAATTGAATGGGATTCGATCCCAACTCTCTTCTCCTTGAGCTCCCACTGGTTCCTTCCCTGAGTGATCAAATTCTTTCACTTGCTACTTCTCCAGACCACCCTAGGTTTAAAGTGGAGATCAAAACAGTGGATTTGCAGGATTCACACAGAAATGGAATACTGGTTCTGGTAAGCGGGTCAATTAAGTTTCTAGATAGTGCAGAACGCAACTTCACTCATTCATCATCCGCGGGTTCACAGCAGCAAACTCAACTCAGCGGGCTTCTGTTTCTCCCCCAGCCATCCAAGACTCTCCTTCCGGGGTTTGCTGTGAGGTCTTCTCAGTCAGGGCTTTCTTACAGCAGCGAAGGAGGGAATTAGAGGTGCCAAGACACCCAGACAGAGCATCCGCTGCTGGAACTTCTCCATTTTCGGAGGAGTTCTCAGAATACAGCCAACGGTCATAGGACAAACCCACTAATGCTAGAAACGTTGGGCAAGAGTTGTCAAAAAAGAGTGATTGGTCGGCGTAGACTAAACATCTGGTTTCTAATGATTTGAGTGATCTTCTTGTCAGCGACCCTTGCATAAATACAACGTATCTTGTAGTGGCCTCAGCGCCAAAACAGCTTAGAACAAGGCGGAATGATCACTGGGAATGGTCGTTGTAGTGGGTAAGCCTTGGCAGACTGGAGTCAGCAATTTGTAATATGGACAGACCAGCATCAGACCAGCGTTATGGACAGATATGTTATGGCAGAGGCAGCGCATTATGTCAAGACAGATGCGCTATGGCAGAGGCAGTGCAGGTTGGACAGCGCTGGTCAGGGAATAATGCACAGAGAATAATGGACAGCACTTCTTTCAGGAACGTTCATGGGCAGTGAGGCAGAGAAACCTTCAAGTGAATATGGCAAAAATAAACTACACAGAAAGGCCATAAACAAATGGCTCAAATTAATTATGCAGGGCAGGAATACGCCTGCTCTGATACCATGTTAAACACACATGGACAGCAAGAGAGATGTGAAAGATAAAACATGCAATACAATTTTTATTCACAAAATGATATACATTTATAGTACATTATGTGACTGTTGGGATTCACATCCCAAGGTCTCTTGGACTCCTTTTGTCCATTCGACTTCCACACTAACCCATTGAGGATTATGTGTCCAACAGTTTTTAGGGTTTTTGGTGGCCATCGAAGGTAAGTGCATATCGAAATTGGATGGAAAGTCCGTTTCCAACTTGATTTCATCTATTAAATATTACGAAATATCTTATACATGGGTTAGATAAAACTATTTTAAGTGTCTGACATTTTTTCTTTTAATAATTAATGCAATATGAAATTTAATATGTATTTTTGAATTTGAAATAATAAAATATTACAATTTTTTAATTTATTTTTCAACATCATAAAACATCTTTAATTTTTTAAGGAAATATTTCATGTCTATACATTAAAATTTATCATCACATTAATGGCAATGATTATAAAAATCTAATATATTTTAATCTTCGTTCTTTTCTCTTTAGTACTGCAAAGTGATATTTTGTAGTACTAAAGAGAAATGAAATAAAGGAAATATTTCATGTCTATACATTAAATGTATCATCACATTAATGGCAATGATTATGAAAATATAATATATTTTAATCTTTTTTCTTTTCTCTTTAGTACTACAAAGTGATATTTTGTAGTACTAAAGAGAAATGAAAGAAGATTAAAAATGTAGTGTTATTATTTTTCTCTTTTATTCTTAATAACACAGTAATGTGAATTTTTTTTTTTTTTTTTTTTTTTTTTTTTAATCATAAATTAATAATAAATTATTGAATTGAGGCTTCTATGATCCATAATATTTAAGATGAAAGAGTTTTAGCATAAATCACATGTAGAAAATCTTTGTCGACGCGTTTCGAACCAATTAGTGTGGTTCATCGTTAGGACAAGTTGAGGAGTCAGATCATTTAATAATACAAGATTAAATCATTTAAATGAATTATTTAATATAATGAGTCATGTTGACTAGATATTATATTACTATTGACCCATAATTTACATTAGAATATTATTATAATTTAGCCATTTTTATATAGCCGTTAATGGTCCCACCTAGCCATTTGGAAAATCTACTCTCCCTATTTAACTTGCAGCTATGATCTGACTCCTCAATTGTCTTGACGATCAACCACACTAGTTGGTTTGAAACGCGTCGACAAAAGTTTTCTACATCTAATTTACGCTGAAACTCTTTCATCTTAAATAAAATAAATTAATTGTGTTATGTTTTTTTTTTGGAAAAATGTTATTATATATATTGTATT
>APFE030560559.1:0-11018 GCA_000404065.3 Pinus taeda
TATTTGAAATGGAAATCAACTTTTAATTCTCTATTTTCGATTCCCTCTTAAAATATCTTTTAATGCTCCACTACTGTCCTTCAACAAACTTTGAAAATTCTCTCTATTGACTCCCAATAAGTTATAATTTTATTATTACTTTTATCATATAAGAGGTAGTAAAAAAAAATTGATATACTTTTAAAAATACTAATAATAATTATTAATGCAAATTTCTTAATTATTATTTGAGTAATAAAATTATTTATTCTAATTTACAAACAACATAGTTTCCCACCCACCTACCTAAAATCATGAATTCACAATTACAAACTAACTCCACAATCACATAGATACTAATAACCAAAAAAATTAACCAGTTATTTATAAATATTAACAATAATTATATAGTATATTTTGATAATAATAATTAATTAATATTTAATTATCAATAATTAAAAACGAAGCTGAATCGTGGTTTTTTTACCTATAATAATCAAACAAATTACATCATTTCATTTCACCATACAGCCCCCAAAAAAAAAATTAATTTTTCTTTAATTAGTAACCCAGGGTAAGCCCAACATCGGGACTCAAAATACTTGTTACCAATATTAAACGAAACTCAACACGCCCCATCCTCACTGGAATAAAATTTGACTCTGTCTACCTTGAGCATCGAGACTCTAACCCTATATACCGGCGTTGAGAATCCTTGCTCTCATTGCCCCAAATCCGAAAATGACGTGTGTAACAAGTAACGGACAATTAGTTAACAAGTAACGGAAAATGACGTGTGTATGTATAATCACATGTAAGAGACGCTCTGACCATACATTCTCCACGATTCTGTTTCGAAGAGAAGTAGCGGCGTATTCTATCGGAGAGCGCACTTTCTGAATCTTCCGCTAGGTCACCAAATGCCTGGTTCTTTCTTTGTTATTACATAGAATTTATACGCTGCCGATTCCTGGAAGAGCTAGCCCAGCGATTCGAACACGGATCGTGGAGTTACGCTTTCAGCTTCTCTGGTGTAGATATGCCGGACAGTGGAGACATGTCGCACGCTGCGAACATTACGGGAGGAGGACTAAGGGAATACGTAGGTGTGACGCGTCCTACGGGACGGTGGCTTTCTAGGGTTACCAACGGAAGGAATCCCGACAGAACGAAATACCGGGTCCATCTGGGAACGTTTCCGACAGCAGAAATGGCTGCCATTGCGTTCGACGCAGCGGTCTTGTTCTTAAGGGGAGATTCACCTGCTAATAATTTCAACTTTCCAGAGTACTCTTCTCACATAAAAAACATACTAGAAGGCTGTTCTAAGTCAGAAACTAACGAGAACATCAAGTATGTAGCGTGGAAGGCCGCAAAAGAGTTAGCCCCTCTCATTAGTGTGGGCAATAGGCATCACGGATTCGATCAGCGACGTCTACAGCGCAAGCGACGTCTACAGCGCAAGCGTATGGATCAGGGATTAGAGGTTTTTGCTGCCATGCCAGATGTCAACTGTACTGCTGCTTCAGTGTCGTCGGTCTCTCCCGCAATAGGTATGCAATGTCATTTTTTTTTTGGTTCTCCTCATCTGTTCAAGATGTTATAAAAATAGTTTTGAATTACTATTTTATATCATATAAATATAACTATTTCAATGTAATGAATAACGGGTTGAGGAGGCCAGGTATCATCCCAGGTGTCTTTAATGACTATTTCAGATGTCTTTAATGACTTACATGCTCCTTAGATCTCTATTTTTCAAACTCTTTAGATCTCTACTCCTCAAACCACACATCAACCCTGAAAAATCAAAACCATTTAAATACAATGTATGTTTTATTTTTTTGTTTTAAAGTAAAATAAATTTTGATAGTTTTAACCCTAATTTATCAACATAAATAGGTATTAAATCAATACCTAAGTCTGACCCAGCTCTTTAAATTGATACCTGTAGATATTCCGGAGTCGAGCGGTAAAGCTGACTTCCCGGCAGTACCAGTGCAAGGAAAGCAACGAATGAAGGTCTCTACCCATGCTGCAAGTAACATTAGAGCTGCTATCTTACCAACAAAGATACATGATGATCAACCAGAGGCTATGAATAAAACTAGTGAGCAGATTCAGCATGGGCAACCAAGCATTAATACGTCAGGCGCAGAAGATGGTACATTTCCAACTTCAAATGCTAATTATATGCCGAAAAAGGTGGATAGTTTCAGTGAGTTAATCGACGTAGAGAAAGATGATTCCATGGACTATGGGATATTGATGGACTATGGGATTCCACTGAGGCACTCGCCAGAGTGTGTCCTCCTCAGACCCGTCCCCTGGGCAAATACCCACCCAGACTATCTCTGGAAACAACAGTAGTTGAGGCAATGAACGTAAACCGACGACATCAAGCAAACTGGAAAACAGTCTAGAGGATACTCGGTTGAAGATTGTTGAGTTGATTTCCATATTAACTAGAGGGCCATGTCTAAACAAAAAGTTGACTATGGGAGGGTCTTCTTTAGGAAAAATTGTGGATTAGTTCAATTATGGGATTATGGGAGGATTTTCTTCAGCAAAAATTATGCATTAGTTCAATTATGGGAGGGTTTTTCCATATGGATTCGTTCAATATCACTTTGTTATAATTCATACGTTTGTTTTTTATTATTATTTATATATTTATTTTAATTATGTTTCAATATTTGCAATATATATTTAAGTTTTAATGGTTTATAATTAAATTTATTTTTAGGTGTTTGAATTAGTATTGGATATAATATTTATTTATTTAAGAGAATAGGAAAAACATTGTCTACTAATCTGTATATATATATTAAATTTGTCTTTTATTCAATAGTTGTTTAAGTCTTAGTTATTATATGTTTGTCTTCTGTTATAAAAGAGTTTATTCTTGTTTTATATAAGAGTTGGAGTAGATATCTTTTTCTTTAATAAAAAGAGAGGAATAACAGTGATTGTATATGATGTATTATGTTTTAAAGATATATTCAAGTAAGATTTGTAAGTTGCTTTTGTTTAAGAGAGGAATAATATTGATGGTATATGGTATGTTATTTTTTCAAGATATATTTAAGTAAGTTTTGTATTATAGATAAATTGTTTTTATTTCTTTCTTTCTTTCTTTATATATATATATAGCTTTAAGGGTTGTATTATTTGGTTTAAAGTTAAATGTAAAGTTTTATATATTGGTTTTAGGTGTTGCTAATTAGAATTAGACTCTCCTAGATTTTTTTTAGAAAAAAGTAATGTAATTATGCTCATGCATTTAGATTTTTGGAAATGTGGAAAGGTACGATCATATATATATATATATACACACACATCAAAAAAAAGATTTGGTAAGTTATTAGTTCATATAATTTATGTTTTTTTTTTTTATATTGTATATTGTGATCATTTTAATAAATATTATTTTGCTATTTTGAAAGTTTTTATTTCATTTTTTTTATGCTTTGAAATTTTGATATTTTGATAGTTTTCATTGTTGATTATGGATGCTATGGGGTGAAAATGTGAAATTGAGAAACACTTTTAGCTTATTTCTGACATAAAAAATTGTGAATATTAATGTTTTCTCAATTTCAGCTAGTAGAAACTCATATTTTTCTTGAGAATTTTGTAGTACAGTAAAAGCAATGTTTCTAGAGAATTGTCTTGCCATCATACTGATATGTTTTATAAAAAAAAAATATTGATATATAGCTTGAGATATTTGGTGGACATTGAATACTAAAGACAAAGTAGAAGAGTTTTGGAATTCAAATTCTTCTTCGTTACAAAGCGAAAAGTTTATGGAGTGTAATTGGAATTTTATGGAGAGTAACGCTGATGTGAATATTTCCCTTACCACATTTGTCAAGTATAAACCATGGTATGTCAAGCCTTTGAATGTTCCCCAAGATTCAAACTTTTTAAATTTTTAAGTTTCCTTGCCCTCCTTATGGCCTTTATCATCAACTTGTATATGCTATTTTTTTCAACATTCTTAAGGGATATTGGTCTCGAATTCATTCACTATGCATTTTTCTTCCCCAGCTCACATGCCTTGTTGGCTTGCCTATGACATTCTTCGTTATTTCCTCTCAAAAGATGCTAGAAGGACACTAAGTCAAAGTAGGGTAGAAAATTCTGAGCTCTCTTAATGATTTGGTTCATGGTAGTGTTCTTGGCTGTTGTAGTATAGATCATGTGTCTAATAATGATCATGAAATCTCCTATAAGTTGAATTGTTTTTATTCCCATTCTTTGTGCCATGGTAAGAGACCAAGCCATACATTTATACCTAGTTGTTTTTCTTCCATCTAAGCGCCCAACCATATCTAAATTCAATGATTCCTTCGGGACTAATGGCAATCCCTCCCCCTCTTGCCGCCCTAGGATTACCTTTTGAAGCTCCATCAAATGGATGGGTCCATTTTTTTTGTGGATCTTAGCTATTCCAATAGACCTTCCGAGGATAACAACATAATCCATTTGGGTTGGCTTGAGAGTGCTAGGTACACCAATAACTTGAGGGGCCTCGGAACACTCCCACTGGGCTAACCAAGTAGACTCCAATGGATCCAAGGAAGGGTCTTTGACTAGTTTATGAAATTTCATACATGCTAAAAGGGCACTCATGACTAGAACCTAGCATATTGCCTCTTTCCAGTATAACCATATTTTCCAAATGACATACTTTGGAAGAGTGGACCAAATATCCTCTTGGAGTGAAGGGAGCCTAAATAAGAATTGGTCCAAGAGCTGAAGAAGGTTTGGATCTCTCTAGGCGAGATGTTTCTAAAGAATAGAGGACCAAGAGCCACAACCCACACCCCCTTTGTACAATGACATTGGAGAAAGAGACGTGAGATAGTCTCCTCCTTTGATTCACAAAGATGACATCTAGAGGGGCTAATCCATCCCATTCTTCGAAGATTCTCTAGAGTAAGATTTTTCTTATGAGAAAGCAACCAATAGAAAAAAAATGTTTTTTGGGATGGAATTTGTTTACGAGATTTTTCCCCATATCGAATTTTTTGGAGGTAAATGGGTGCAAGAGAGCATGTGGAGATATCCTTCCTTGACTGAGTATGACGCAGGAGCATACAACTCAGCAATTTCGTTTTAATTCTAGTTAACTTAGCGGGTCTTGTGTTTGCAAGGAAGTCAGATTCTTATGTATTAATCTGAGTAATTAGAATAGGAATTAATTAGATAGTGTGAGGATATTTGTAAATTCTCTAGAATATAAGAGAACATGAGAGATGATGAGTGATGATGAGAGAGCTCGAAATCAATTATAAGTCTTAGACTAGAAAGTGGTGTCATGATTCATGGAACTAAAGAGGATTCTTAGGGATTACTAGAGCTAAAAGTGGACTTAGAGGATATTTAGGTTTTAGTTCACGAGATTAAGGATCTGAACGAAAATTGGTTAAAAAAAACCTTTTGTATAAATGTAAGCCTAAAAGTCATAATAGTGAGGTAGAGAGTCAATCAATCACTCATGAGTTAGAGAGTGAGTCACATAATAGTGAGGTAGAAAGTTAATCAATCACTCATGAGTAAGAGAGTGAGTCATTTAGGCCTACGGGCAAGAAAGGAAAGGCCAGAGATATTGAAAATCAGGCTGAGGAAGAAATTCTTGTGTAAATGGTTGTTTATTAATATAGATAACTCGACTCTGAGCTTTTGTGATGTGTATTTGAATTGTAAGTTGTTTGTGAACTTGAGTAATTCTGTGCAACCTAAGTTGCATGTGTGTAGAATTAAAGAAGTGCAGAGAGGAGTGTTATGGTTTTACACATAGAAAAATTTGGAGAAAGCGTTTAATGTTACAAAAAAGGTGAAAGAAGCATAAAGGCATGAGCAGAGATCGAGATTAGAGCAGGTGAAAATCGTAAGGCGACAACAAATACATGGGCAGAAAGTCAAATGGGCTATTACATAGTAAGAACCAAATGAATGTAACTGTGCACATGAACCATTGGATTAGTTAGATAAAAGGACAAGGTTTTGTGCTATAGAAGGCTAAGATTAAGGCACGCAAAATGAAGTCAAGAAGATGAATGGCGGAGATTAAGCGATAACCCTTTATTAAGTCGAGTTCTTTAAAGTTTTGTATTGAGCATCTGGGTGGTATTCGTAAGCGGTACGTAGTTCCTCACGCACCCTAAAGGTGTTAAGCGGTCTTTCAAAATTTCATGTGACTACCTTTATCAGTTGACACGTAGCATACGATGGAGAGAGAAAACCACTTGTCTTGCATGCTCTCAATCTGATATTGGTCGAGCTTCATTTCACAGGAGATTGCGCGATAGCTATTCGATTGAATGAGTCATATCAACAGTAGAGACTGTTTAGGTTAGTTAGCGAGTGGACGACATGATAGCCGTTAGATCGGATGAGACAAATCAACGGTCGAGATTATCTATGTTTTTTAGCGATCGGGTGACGCGATAATCATCAGATCGAGGAATGACATCGATGAAAGAGAGTTAACATGCTAGGGAGAGCATCGATGTATGTGAAAATGTTTTTGAAATGGTGGAAAGGTAACGTTTAAGTGTGGTTTATGAGATATTTATATTATACGGGAATGATAATAGAAATAAGTGGGATTGATGTACTTCAGGTTAAGTTAAGAACTAACCAAAGGTTAAGAAGGGTTGTAAGGTTCCACTTAAAGGTTTATCAAAGGTTTAGACTTTCGATAGCTAAGTCAAATGTTTATGCATAGTGTTTATTTAAATAGCCTTAAACTTTGACTAAGTGAAAGTTTTACTAAGCATGGAATTTTTGGAATTCCTGGGACACGCATAGTGTGAGATCGAATTATATTTACATACTGTAGGTATATGTGGCTTAGGTTGCAACATTGGGGTATATGTATCTTAGGTTGGCATCATTTGGTGTAAGAGAAGAACAAGGAAATTCTGCATGTAAGAATTCTTTTAGAAAACATAGAACAAAGTTATCCTTTGAAGATGTGTATGGATGCAAGAGGAGATAAGATTTTAAATCTAAGAAACAGTAGGCACACAAAGATAAATTGTAGCAGAATTTGCAGATGCAAAGGAGACAAAGAACAATCAATTCAAAGTGTAGGTGAGTGCTAGAACCAGATCATGCAGAGGTCTTGAAGGTGAGGAGATTGCAGCAACCTAGAGCAAGGAGTGCTCAATTGGTTCCAAAGGAGAGAACCAGAGAGATGCCAAAAGACTGCGCTCAAAGGAGAGAAGCATAGCGAGGCATGTGTAGCAAGAAGGAGACTTGTTACTGAAGAGGTTTTGTTGCATCTCATAGAAAGATCATAAAGGCAATACCATAGAAGATGTGGGTAGAATTGCTAAGGAATGAAGAAAGCTAGTAAGATTTTTTGATTGATAGAATAGGTGGTGAGAACCTAGTATATCATTTGTGATTGAAATACAAGAGGATAGTTGTGTTCTTAAAAGATGAATATGAGTTGAAGCCTAGAATGAGCATAGGGAATGCTCAAAGAGGTTCCATAGAATAGAGAACAAAGTTCTTTCTAAAAGACAAAGTATAGAGGAGAGCCTGCTGTGGTGAGTGAGTGAGGAACTCATGAAGATAGAGAAGAGGATGACTATTGATAGTCATAACAGAGATAACGAAGGTTCTGAGGAAGACCACAATAGAAGAAAAGTGAAGAAGGAGGATGCCAAGGCAAAGGGAGAGAGAATGAGTCAAGAGGAGCATGACAAGGACATCGTTGAGTTAAAAGAACAACTCAATGTATTAAGGATGATACTAGAGGAAAACCAAAGACAAGGTTGGGTTTTGAGGAAAAGGGAAGTCTAGTGGTCTAAGTTATAGAGAAGGCTACAACAAAAGAAAGTGAAGTGGCTAGTAGAGAAACTCAAAGAAGTTGAGCTGGAAATGGAAGTTTCCATTTGTGAAGCAGAACAGGGTGAAGTTCAGGGTAAAGATGAAGACTAGAAATCTGGGGAAGATCTCATGAATTACTGTGAGAATTCAAGACAACAAGGAGACATGATCTCTCGAGAATCAAGTGACACCATAAGGTCCCATGTTTTTAAAATTGGTAGTTTGTGTATAATTCCAGGTATTGTAGGGGAAAAGCAACTTTGTAAAGATGTCTTCAGGATGGATGAAGATTTTGAAGTGAAACTTGACAAAGGAAATTTCTCAGAGGAGGAAGAATTTGATTGGTTACATGAAAAAGAGTCTGTGGATAAGTTACTTAATGAGTGAAGATAGTCATTTGAAGCTATCATAGAGATGGAAGATCAAGATCTTATTATGATGAAGAATGAAGGAATATTGTCTCATACAGGTAATCTAATGAATTCTAGTGAAGGACAAATGCATGAGAATATTAATGCAGATGATGGGACAAGGATAGCCATTGAAGAAGGGTTAGAGAGAGACATCAAGCAAAAGTGTATTAAAGAAGAAGGATATCTACTGAAATATGTTAAGAAAAAAGAAGTCCATGTAAAAGATTTAACAAAGGGAGAAATGACATATGATGATTGGTCACTAACAATGGAAAGTCTTGCAGAGAATGATCAACCTTTTGAAGCTGCCAAAAGTATGGAAGAGTATCTTTCAGAAGATGAATAATCTGAAGTAAATAATGATGGAGAATGTCTCTTATTTGAGAAAAGTAGTGAATTATTGCAGTAGAAAGAATTTAGTAATACATTGATGTTTGAAGTTGTTACAACATAGAAACAATTTCTTGTGAGAAGAGGAGATGAGAATCAGTCTGAAGAGCTGATATGTGAAGCAACAGTTGAGATTGTTGAACCTTGTAATTTTCAAATTGACAATTTGTGTACAAATGCAAGAATTATAAGTGATGATGAAACACTTATGAAGCGTCAAAGAGAAGTTAAATTATTGGAATATTTGCTATAAAAATCAGAGTATGATAGTGTGATTGCAGACGAAGGAATTGACTACAGTGGACAAAAGTATAAATACATCATTGAAACAAATGTTGTGGAAGACAGACTTATTGACCATTTCGAGAGTCCATTAGAAAATTCTTTAAAGAGGTTGAATCACCATACTGATGTGCTGATAGAGGAGTAAAAATCAAAGTAGCATACTAAAATGTTTCCAAAGGAAGAAGAGGCATTGAGGCCTTATGTGTTTTATTTTAATAATTGTTTTGTGGGTGCCGGTTTTGTTGCAGATGCTGGAGAAAATATGGCACATACGAGAAACCAAGTAAATATGGAAGAGGAGGAAAAATATATTGGAATCAAAGAACAACATATTGATGTATTTAAGAGGAATCAAGTACAAAGTAAATTGGAGGACAATTTACTTTCTGAAAGTAAATTTTTAGATATTGAAGAGAGGTTGTATGGAAAGCAACAAGAGGGTAAGGATGAAAGGGCACTAGTAAGAAACCAACAACTTCAAAGAGAAGACAAAAAATAATAGTTTGAAGCTGAGTGGATAGAGTACAAAAACAAATGGTAGAGTAGTTATCAGTCAAAAGATAAATTGGAAATAGAGATTGAAAGAATAATAAGATTGATCATAAAGGTGCCTCAGAAGAAAGCAACAGTAAGAAGACCGAGAAACAAGAAAAGAAAGGCAAGAATAGATTGTGAAAGCATAGCTAGTGGGGCAAAGCAACATAAAGTGTGGAAAACTAGAGAACAACAAAAAATAACAGTAGCAACCAAAGGCAAATCACAGAACAAATTATGGGATGCAGGAAGACAAAGGTCGGAAGCACATGATTAGGAGATCATGATTATTTTAACCTTGGAAGTGTAACGCAGGAGCATATAGCTCAATAATTTTGTTTTAATTTAGATTAACTTAGGGGGTCTTGTGTTTTCAAGGAAGCTGGATTCCTATGTATGTAATCATTCATGTTTTGAGTAACTAGAATAGGAATTAATTAGATATTGTGAGGATATTTGTAAATTCTCTTGAACATAGGATAACATGAGTGATGATGAGAGAGTTGGAAATCAATTATAAGTCTTAGACTAGAAAGTGGTGTCATGATTTGTGGAACTAGAGAGGATTCTTAGGTATTACTATACTTAAAAGTGGAATTAGAGGATATACAATATTTAGTTAAGTAGATTAAGGATTTGAACCAGAATTGGTTAAATAGAACCTTTTATATAAATGTAAGCCTAAAAGGTATAATAGTGAGGTAGAGATTCAGTCAGCCAGTCAGGAGTTAGAGAGTTAGTCATTTATGTGTACGGGCAGGAAAGGAAAGGCCACTAATATTGAAAATCAAGTCGAGGAAGAAATTCGTTTGTAAATGGTTGTTTACTAATAAAGATAACTTGATTCTAAGTTTGTGCGATGTGTGTTTGAATTGTAAGTTGTGTGTGAACTTGAGTAATTCTATGTAACGTAGGTTGTAGGTGTTGTAACGTAGGTTGCCGAATCAAAAAAGAAGTGTAGAGAGGAGTGTTACGGTTTTACGCACAGACAGATTCAGAGAAAGCCTTTAATGTTACATCGAACATGAAAGAATCATAAAGGCACAAGCAGAGATCGAGATCAGAGAAGGTGAAAATCGTAAGGTGAGAACAAATACATAGGCAGAAAGTTGAATGGGCTATTACATATTAAGAACCAAAAGAACGTAACGGTGCATAGGAACCATTGGATCAATCAAATCAACGGATGAGGTTATGTGCGATAGAAGGGTAAGATTAAGCCATGCAAAATGAAGTCAAGAAGGTGAATGGTAGAGATTAAGAGATAACATTTTATTAAGTCGCGTTCTTTAAAGTTTTGTATTGAGAACGTGGGTGGCATTCGTAAGGGGTATGAAGTTTCTCACACCTCGTAAAGGTGGTAAGTGGTCTTTCAAAATTTCAGGCGGTTTCATTTAGTGACTAACATGTACCATACAATGGAGAGAGAAAACCATTTTTCTCTCTTGCTCTCGATCTGATATCAGTCGAGCTCAATTTCACACGAGTTTGTGCAAAATCTGTTCGATTGAATGGGTCACATAAACGGTAGGGTTTTTCAGGTTATTTGGCGAGCAGATGAATTGC
>APFE030560566.1:0-10529 GCA_000404065.3 Pinus taeda
AATATATATCTCATTACCTTTATCATATATATATATACAAATATATTTTTGATTTAAGGGATTAATCATTTATATGTATGTATGTAAGGGTGGTTCACATATCAGGGCTCCACTCAATATATTTATTTAGGAATTTATTTCGATACTCAATTCATCAACTTAAATTTAGACTTTCTCTAATATTAGCTAGTATATACACTAGTGCACTACATGCGGCTCATGCATATGTAGCTACCATATGGATGTCCCGTATGCATGCTAATATTCACATTCTGTTTGTAATTATAGGTGGGTCATTACAACATATTTCAAAAAGATCGTACCTTATATGAAGAAGACTAGCAGTAAATCATGTGGTCTTTAAACATATCTTGAGTTTCTCCTTTTACAAACCATGTACGATTTTCTTATTGAATGGTTCCCTTTGCAACAAAGCTTCTTTCTTCTTTTTATTGGAGTCTCCCTCTGAAACTAGCTATAATCCTTTTTGCAAGCTCCCTCTTGATTTTAGAGTATTCCTGCAAAGTTTCCTTCCAAGGAAAACACAAGAGAGAGGATACAAATGAAACTTAAACAAATAGAGGGAAATCAACAATGAAAAGAAATAAAGAACAAGATACTTATCTTTTGTGAAAATGGTGGGGAAGCTCCCTCTTGATCTTACATCAACCTAGACTTGTGAGGGATTCCTATAATTCATCAAAAAAACTCAAGAAAAAAACATATTAAATCTATAAACCCTAGAAATCAAAAGATTGATTCATAAGAGAAATTCTACAAGAACTAAAAACAATAGCCTAAGCTATAAATGAAGGATATATGAGACTTAATAGAATAAGTCTTTGACTTCAGGGTCCTCAGATTTAGACTTCTTTTGAGGATTATCATCGGTCGCAATTGTAGCTTGGTCCCTTTCTCTCTTCTTGTTCTTAGGATTATCGAGACATTGATTCTTATAGTGTCCCATCTTTTGACAATGATAGCATTCTATTTTAGATAGATCAATCTTTCCACGATTTTTCTTTGGCCCCTTAAAATTCTTGTTCCCTCCTTTCTTCTTGACATGAGCAAAGTAGGCATTTGCAACATTTTCTTCATTTTCTTGTTTACCTTCCACCAAGGAAAGACGAGCTTCTTCTTGTATACATGTAGACCACATTTCTTCAAATGATAGAGGGTTCGTCCAACTACTAATTCTAGCTGCAAAGGCATTCTAGGATTTTGGTAGTCCTAGAAGGGCAACAATCACAAGTTCCTCTTCGGGGACTATCTCATCAATTACTTGAAGTTCATCCTTTATACGAGCAATTCTTACAAAATATGAGGACACTGTATCATCCTTTGTCATCTTAACTGTTCAAAGTTCATTCTTTAGGCTTGCCTAGACTTGCCACTTGCCCAATATTCTTGATTGTAAATAGCTTTGGGAGAGCATCATACATCTTTATTGAAGAGTCTAGTGTGGATATGTAGGGAATCAGGTTGTCTTTGACTCCATCCACTATTAAGTTCATGGCAAGAATATCAATTTCCTTGTATTTCTCCTTTCCTGTATCATCTAAGGTTCCTCGACCTTTACTAGTACAAAATCCAATACCTTATTCTTTGCAAGGATGAGGTCCATCCTTGTCTTCCATGCTCTATAGTTAGAGTCTCCTTGAAGCTTGTTCTCAGATTTCATTGATGAGGCCATAGGTGTACTTTGATGAAAATTGGATATCTTTGCAACCTTCAATTACCTTTCAAAATGGACTTCTCTTGTCCTTATGATCTTCCTTGAAATTTTTTATTGAATCCTTCCTTGAGATGATGAGAGATATTGATCTTCAAGCTGCCTTTTTCCTTCTTCTTCTCCTTAGCTCTGAAACCATGTTAGAAAATCATAAAGGCAGAAATATTTTCTTATCTTGATAGTTACTTGTGATTATCTTTGATTTTTTATTATCTTCTTTTATCTTTTTATCATCAAGCAACTACCAGAACATAAGTACATGAAGATCAACACAACAAAGAGACAAGATGTAGGCTCTCAACCAGGGCTAAAACCCCTCTTCTAGGGGAAAGCCCAAAATTTTTTCTTCTCTTTCTTTAAAACCAAATTTGTTAAACATAGACAGAAATAATGGACAACAAATTAAGATAGAACATGAGTTGCATTTCTATTAACAAAGAAATACATTTCTAATACATTCTTGTGACTCTTGGATTCATCTTCCAAGGTCTCTTGGACTCCCTTTAGCTGTTCAACTTCCACACTTTAACCCTTAGCGGATTAGGTGTTCAACATTCCCCCCCTTAATCCGATGGGGCATGTATGAGTCCAAGAAGAGAGCTGTAATACAAAATGTACAAAAAATGCATGGCAGGACTAGGCTGAATGTGCTCTCTGAAATGATGGCATAAGGTGGGACTCGGGAGAACTTGAGGTCTTAACCGACGGTGGTTTAAGGATGACCACCAACACTTGAACATTTAGTGTAGTTCCTGAAACTCTTCCAAATATGGCAAGAAGATGAACTCTTTTGCTAGAGGAAGTGCTCTTTAATGCTTTGAAGAAGGAGACCTTCAACTTGGAAAAAAGGGAGGTCTACAACCTGTGGTGGTTTATGGAGGGCCACCAATAGAAGGAATGCTTAGGGGCTTCTCTGTCTCTGGCTACAACTCTGAATTTGGGTATGGATGTCTCTGGCTGTAGGCTCAGGCAGCAGGTTTAGGTTGTGGCTCAGGCTCGCTTGATGTGGCTTTGAAGCTTGTATATGACCATCAATTCCCCTTCTGTCAGATACAAGGTGAGAAGATGAAGAAAAGTCAACTACAAGACTTTTCAATATTCGAGAACAAATTCTGTCATATGATTTAAATATCTTCTTCGCTGTTGAAGCCCATTGCCAAGAAGCAATCCATCCAAGGTGAATCTTTGTTCTTGCAGGAGGCTTGTTTCTGAAGCATCCATTTGAAGAATGAGTATGCTGACCACAATGTTTGCACGAGTGAAGATCAAAACAATGATCTTTCACATGTCCAACTCGGTCATAATGTTGGCATTTCACAATCTGTTGTTGTGGTGGAGGAGCAGGGACAAGTGAATATGAACTATCATGCAAAAGCCTAGCACTATGAAACTAGATGGGCTTGGAGTAGTTTGGAGTGTGAAGAGAAACCTCCTTATCATATCCACTACTTGTTTTGTGCTTGTTGTCTACAAGCTCTTCCCTAGGTCTGATGATGGGCTTGGGAAGTGCAGACTGAATTTCCACCCCTGCATGCAAATTTGCTTGTGAAATGGGCTCAATAATCTAAACAATTTTTGGCTGTTGATTATTGTAAACTTTGGACTCAAAAAGGGGACTGTTATGAACAAAACAAGTTCAGAATGATGACTATATTGTTGTAGCTCCTCTTACTGTAGCTAAGATTCAAGATGCAAAAATTCAATGATTTCTTGCGCATTTTGCAGACAAATTCTAATGTCAGCAAAAGAGGTTTTGTTAATTTTTACTGTGTCATTAGTAATAGACTGTATCATTGGTTTCAAAAATTCTAGTACTTCATAAACTTTTGCTGTTTTATTCAGTTCAAGTAAATGAATAGTGCCAAGAAAAATGCAAAATAATGACAACAAAATAGGAAATAAGGTGTAACCAATGGAAGGAAGGGTGTCTCCCTTGCTGCTTTCTCAAATTTTTCTGAGTAGTTTTTTTGTTTTTGTTTTTTGTTTTTGTTTATTTGAAATATTTGAATTCTTTAGCAGGAAATACTTAGACACTTGCAGCGAAGTTGATTACAACTATTTATCAAAGCAATAAAGTTAATTGCAATGTTGGACTATGCTTTTCATGAGAGAATATTTTCCCTGATTATCTTTCGTATAAAACATTCTTGTCCCCTTCGAAATGACTACCTTCCTCTTTAAGTGAATGGCTTCATATTTTGAGTATTTGAAGGAAATCAAAAGCACTTCGAGTTAGCACATGCCAAAATTTATACCTGTGCTTGTCCTTTACTGTATTGTGATGCCGAAAACAAGAAGAAAAAGACCCATTATCTTGTCCTTCCTCGGGTTTGTACTTGGACAATCCAACGTTCACACATTTTGATACCTCCGATATAACAAATAGGCGTTGCCAACTGCAAATGGCTCACCCAAAAAATCGTCCACAAGTTACAAATATAGTTCGGTGTTGAATTCATTCCACCATAAACATGTCTTTGAAGAGTCACAATATTGTGCCAATTTGATGGTCAGATCTCTCTCCAAGATCCTCGAATCTGTCGACGAAAATTAATGAGTAGTTTCTAAAGAGAAACTATCATGCAACAATATGACCATCAATTCCCCTTCTGTCAGATACAAGGTGAGAAGATGAAGAAAAGTCAACTACAAGACTTTTCAATATTCGAGAACAAATTCTGTCATATGATTTAAATATCTTCTTCGCTGTTGAAGCCCATTGCCAAGAAGCAATCCATCCAAGGTGAATCTTTGTTCTTGCAGGAGGCTTGTTTCTGAAGCATCCATTTGAAGAATGAGTATGCTGACCACAATGTTTGCACGAGTGAAGATCAAAACAATGATCTTTCACATGTCCAACTCGGTCATAATGTTGGCATTTCACAATCTGTTGTTGTGGTGGAGGAGCAGGGACAAGTGAATATGAACTATCATGCAAAAGCCTAGCACTATGAAACTAGATGGGCTTGGAGTAGTTTGGAGTGTGAAGAGAAACCTCCTTATCATATCCACTACTTGTTTTGTGCTTGTTGTCTACAAGCTCTTCCCTAGGTCTGATGATGGGCTTGGGAAGTGCAGACTGAATTTCCACCCCTGCATGCAAATTTGCTTGTGAAATGGGCTCAATAATCTAAACAATTTTTGGCTGTTGATTATTGTAAACTTTGGACTCAAAAAGGGGACTGTTATGAACAAAACAAGTTCAGAATGATGACTATATTGTTGTAGCTCCTCTTACTGTAGCTGAGATTCAAGATGCAAAAATTCAATGATTTCTTGCGCATTTTGCAGACAAATTCTAATGTCAGCAAATGAGGTTTTGTTAATTTTTACTGTGTCATTAGTAATAGACTGTATCATTGGTTTCAAAAATTCTAGTACTTCATAAACTTTTGCTGTTTTATCCAGTTCAAGTAAATGAATAGTGCCAAGAAAAATGCAAAATAATGACAACAAAATAGGAAATAAGGTGTAACCAATGGAAGGAAGGGTGTCTCCCTTGCTGCTTTCTCAATTTTTTCTGAGTAGTTTTTTTTTTGTTTTTTGTTTTTGTTTATTTGAAATATTTGAATTCTTTAGCAGGAAATACTTAGACACTTGCAGCGAAGTTGATTACAACTATTTATCAAAGCAATAAAGTTAATTACAATGTTGGACTATGCTTTTCATGAGAGAATATTTTCCCTGATTATCTTTCGTATAAAACATTCTTGTCCCCTTCGAAATGACTACCTTCCTCTTTAAGTGAATGGCTTCATATTTTGAGTATTTGAAGGAAATCAAAAGCACTTCGAGTTAGCACTTGCCAAAATTTATACCTGTGCTTGTCCTTTACTGTATTGTGATGCCGAAAACAAGAAGAAAAAGACCCATTATCTTGTCCTTCCTCGGGTTTGTACTTGGACAATCCAACGTTCACACATTTTGATACCTCCGATATAACAAATAGGCGTTGCCAACTGCAAATGGCTCACCCAAAAAATCGTCCACAAGTTACAAATATAGTTCGGTGTTGAATTCATTCCACCATAAACATGTCTTTGAGGAGTCACAATATTGTGCCAATTTGATGGTTAGATCTCTCTCCAAGATCCTCGAATCTGTCGACGAAAATTAATGAGTAGTTTCTAAAGAGAAACTATCATGCAACAACGTCCATCGAACTAGTAATAACATCCGTTGTTGTTTGAAGGTCACGGTATCATGCAACAACACAAACCAAAAATTACATCCGTTGTTGTTTGATGGTCATAGGCTGTTGTGCCTTAACAATAGTATTCTCAACACAAGATCCAATGTTGTCACCACTTGAGGCTAACGAGCAGGATGAAGTCACAAGTTCGATTACTAGTTTGAGTAGAATGCCTTTCAAAGCAAGGAATTGCACCAAATAGATTATATGTAACACAACTATCAATGTGCAACAATCCAGTTTAATGCGGGGTCCAGCATGATTACCATTTGTAAATGCACCTTCTTTACTAGTTCAACGAAATCCAACAGTCATATGGTCTTCAATTCAACACTGAGAAACATAACCGTCTCTGTGCGGACAAATTGGTAACACATGTAAGAAGACATGTCCTGTAAAGGTAATATGCACTGGACTAAGCACTAAGAGAGGCAGGAAACAAAATTTAAAACTGTACACTACAGGGACCCAAGAAATCGATAAAGAATGACAATCTAACAGACTTTTAAGTGGGTGTGGATGAGTAGCGTTGACAAGTTCTAAGTGTCGAGGTCTAATTATATTTGTGCTGTCATTTTTGAGTTCCAGGCACAACAGGGTAACGAAGACCACAAAACCTGTGGTTGGGCAAGGCCACAAAAACAATGGCTCAAATTGGAGTAGGGCAGGTATTTTCCTATAGCTCTGATACCATGTTAAACATAGACAAAAATAATGGACAATAGATTAAGATAGAACATGAGTTGCGTTTCTATTAACAAAGATATACATTTATGATACGTTCTTATGACTCTCGGAGTCATTTTCCAAGGTCTCTTGGACTCCCTTTGATTGTTCAACTTCCACACTTAACCTTTAGTGGATTAGGTGTTCAACAAAATAAAATGAGAAAACCAAGACCTTTGACCATACCAAAAGACCGTCTCCAATCCACCAAGTCAGACTCCCAAGATGATTAGTAAAGCTTCAATAGTCAACTTTAGTCAAACTGCTTCAATCCTATAATAAACTCAGATTTCAGCCTTCCTACTTCGAAATTTTGGCCCTACTGCAATCTTGCAACTTTGGCCCTCTTGCAAGAACCTAGAAACTCGCATGTGGGAGAAAATAGAGAATTTCGTCTTCCTTTTATTTGACAAGTGTCTCCTTTTCCTTTGCTAGGGTTTCTCCTTCTTTTCTAGGTATTTTTCACTTCCTTCTTCCTCTTACAACTGCAGTTCGAACTTGTTGATTGGATGGATCCTCAAATAGGGAGAATGGCACTACTTTTATAGTCTTTTCGAGAGGTCAAATTCCTTCTATGAGGCCAACTTGACTTAAAATACAATTTTGACTCAAAAATAAATTTCTTTCTTGACATACAAATCCCAAGAAGGGTCTATTGCATGATGACATGGACAAGGACTTATGACACAAACCCTAGAAGCCTTCAATGGAGGCTTTGACCTAGAAATAAAATAAATAAAGCATGAAACCCATGCTTATAAATAATTTTCTTTTATAGTAATTTTTCTTTTCTTTCTGTTTGACAAATACGTTACATCATGACTCAAATACAATTATGAAGGTTGATACTAGTTACATTTCTCAACAACTAGGTCCTTCAACATCTTCTTGATTTGATGTAGAATCTTGACCATTGTTTTCCCTAGAGATATCCTCAAAAATAGGTACCTCTTCATTAGAATGAATTGTGACATCTTTTGATTTCTTGTAAGCCACTTTTTCATCAAATATGACATCTTGACTTACTTCAATACGACGATCCTCTTTAATGTAGATTCTGTATGCTTTAGATGAAGCACTATACCCCACAAAGATGCCCTTCAGACTGGTAGGATCCAACTTCGTCCTTTTGTTCTTTGGTATATGCATATAAACAAGACATCCAAATATTTAAAGATGATCCACACTCGGCTTCTTTCCTGTAAATGCTTCTTTCGTTGTCATGTTGTTGAGAATATTGTGAGGACTTCGGTTTTGCAAGTAGACAACTGTTACAGATGCTTCTCTCCATAAGAATTGAGGGAGATCTTGATCATGTAGCATGGCTCTGATGCATTCTTCAATTGTTCTATTCTTCCTTTCAGCCACACCATTCTGTTCAGGATTACAAGGAACGATTAGCTCCCTCTTAATATCCATGCTTCCTTGGAAAACATTATAAGTTCTTTGGAGGTGTACTCTCCACCATTGTCGAACCTTAGAGTTTTGATCTTTCTTTCTGTCAAATTCTCTATTGCATTCTTGAAACTTCTAGAATATACCTCTTCTTTGTTCTTGAGGAGATATAACCACGTTTTTCTTGAGAAGTCATCAATGAAGGTCACATAATATTGCTATCCACCAAGAGATTTTACTGCCATAGGACCACATACATCCGAGTGTATGAGATCTAAAACTTCCTTAGATTTGGTATCACTTTTTCCAAATGGCTTTCTCACGTTCTTTCCTAGAGCACAACCCTTACGGGTCCCTTCATGTTTTTCCTTCACTTCGTGGATGCCATTGACCATTTGATTTAGAGGTGGAAAAATCTTGTAATGAAGGTGTCCATACCCTCTATTATTAGAATAATACTATTTTAGTTTAATGCTCATTCTTTTAGCTGTTGCTAATTTTCTTCCTTTAGCAGTTTCTTAGATGAAACTGATTCTTTACATAGAAACTTGATGTTTCTATCTTTGTAAATATCTCTGCATTATTATTGAGTATTGTTGCTCAATCAATTCATTGAATTCATTTGGAAATCCATATGCGTGTTTCGCACTGTTTTATGGTATCAAAGCCAGATAAAGAGATTTCTGGAGCAGTGATTCTCTTTGCATCCTAATCTCTTGAGTTCTTTCTGTCATTCCTTTCTAAGGTCGAGCCCTCTGTAAGCCAGATAGCCTTCACTGAGTCTTAGCTTCGGCTCTGCTCACTGTGATAAAAGCTTACAGTCGTCTATCTCGATAGAGAAGTGGATTCTTCGAAATAATTTTTCAGCTGTGTTAAAAATTCTTTCGGGGTTGCTCTCTGTTTTCTTTGAATTCGTTGTAAAACCCCTTGACAGTAAGAACCGCATTCTATTTCTTGATTTCAAATCGATTGATTTGTTTTGTGGAATTACGAGAGCCGAGGGTTCTGCGATTTACGTTCTTTGTTGGTGCAAATTCTTTGATATCACATCTCCGTCCCTCCTGGTCGAGTGTTCGAATCTCAAAGGGAGAAGATTGCCGCTTCGCATTTGGGTGGGTCTGTTTGAATTTCGATTTACTCGCAGGGATTGTGGTTAACATTTCGGCTTTTCCGTATCAGTTAGCAGTAACAGGTGTGTTGTGTGCGGTGAGCGAGAATGGCAGGCACTGGTAACTACGCATCGGCAACTCTCTTTGCCGTTGTGTTGATAATGGTGGGAATAACACGCGTAAATTCTTTCGCCGCATCACAGAGCCAGCGCACATTCTTACTATAAAACCCGTGGAGGAAAGCGATCCTTGTGTCGTTTTTTGTTTCTTCGTCTGCTCTTGATCGAGTGAGACTCTGAGGATGATAGCGTGATCGTGTTTGACTTGATAGTGTGACCGTGTTTGATAGCGTGACCGTGTCTGTCATTTCTTCTCGCAGCGTCGGGAAAACAGTTCTTGGTGTGACCATTCCAGTTCTGTTATCATGCTTCCGATTGTGCAGAAGGCGGCTCCTCTCCCAGGCTCGTTCCGACGGAGTCCGATCTATTAACAAGATACAGGCAGCCCTCGTAACAGGTATATCGTATCACATTTGTGCCACAATCAACATTCCACCAAATTTATGCCACAGTCAGCACTCGGCCCCACAAATTTGTGCCTTTGTCAGATTTTTTCCGTCACGAAATTCATATTTCAGTCCTCAAAATTCACCTGAAATTTCAAACTATCAGACCTCTGACTTCCCTTTGATGTTTGTGTCGGTCAACCCACATTAAAATGCATCAAGTCCCCTCACTTTCAGCACTGAATTGATTATTGTTTATGCTTGCAATTAATGCATTGGAAGTGCCTCAAAATCTGTGCTGGAAATGACTGTTGAACCCTCTTGGTTTATGGGTACTGCTGAAAGTAAGTTACTTTGGTAAAAGATCGTGCTATACATAATTCCTTGAACCCGCTTCTTAGACCGATTTCTGGTTATATTTTCTATTACATCAACACCTATCAGTTTAAAAATTTGTGCCCAATTTCTTTAGATTTCTTTGGTATTTCCTGTGTCTTGGGAAACGTGCAGATGGCTTCGCTCACCAATCTGACGTTGAAAGGTAGTCAGCGCTTTAATGGCACAAATTATAACATCTGGAAACAAAGAATGTTGACCATTTTTGAATATAGGCGTCTTGATCAGCTCGTTCTCAACAAAGAGCTCCGTCCTGGTACAGCTGGCATCGATCAAGATAAGTTTGATGATCAAAATCGAGAGGCTGTTATGCTCCTCAAGCTCTTTGTGACTGATGACCAGTTACCACAGATTCCTTCTGGCAAGACAGCTGCCGAGATCTGGCAACAATTGAAGGAATTACACGAGACATCCGACAAGAGCAGAGCTTTCTTTCTCAAAAATCAGTTGTTCTCCATCATGATGGACGAACAT